>QJPP01001669.1:0-95503 GCA_003996215.1 Jaltomata sinuosa
TGCATATACCTATGACAATTAAGAAGCTTTGACTATAGATAAGTTGCCTGAATAACAAGACCAACATAGATAGGCCCAAAACTTATGTACACGATCTGGCCATTGAGGCCTCAACTGTTAAGAGCAAAGACATAACTAAGTTTTACTTTACCATTGGTCTACAAAGCCTCTACAAGATAGACAAACTTAGTTTAGGTCGGGACAGGGCCCTGCCTTACCCTTAACTATACAATACCCAAAATATATACCAAAGACTCGGTAAAGCCCCGAATCAACCTGGAGCTCACCAACAGCAGCCGAGTGTCCTGTGCTCCTACTGGGGAGGTCTACTAGCCAGAGTACATGTGCCTGTGGCATGAAATGCAGCGTCCCCATGAGGGACGTCAGTACGAGAGAATGTACTGAATATGTAAGGCATAAAGTAAACCATATGTAAACAAGAGCTCAAATAGAATCAGGTATCAGTGCATACACATGTAAATAAGAACAGAAGATCACATTTGCTTACACTTGTGAAATCATGTATATTACGTTCTTTGGTTACTCTTCTTTGCTTTATGATTATTGTAAGGCATGTAATACACGTGACCAACTGATCAGTGGTAGAAGAGGAGTCCCATGCTAGGCAATTTAACCCCTAGGATGCTACCCTCATAAATATACAAATTGGGATCGACCCATGCTAGGCTTTCGCCCCTAGAATGCCACCCATAAGTACACAAATAGGGATCGACCCAATCTAGGCTTTCACCCCTGGGCTGCCACCCACACATATACAGATTACTTCATTTAGTTTCTTTAATCTTTGAGATTGTTACATTGGTGGTTGTAACCTTTATTGAGCTCAAAACTATGGACCAGTAGTAGAAGACATGTGAACATGCACTTAAGGCAGTAACAATGATATAAGGAGCAAACGTGACATCAACGTACTATTTAGGAGCTTATATGATACACTGAACCTCATTTGGCTTAGAGAATAACTCACAAAGCTTGCTGTTGAAAGTACCTTTACTAGGAAACCCACTTCGTTGGTAACAACACAAATATAGGAGTTCATGCCAAGGAATATGAAACTGAGAAACCTTACATACCTTGTTGTGTAACTCGGATATTACAACGAATTAAGCTTCCCCCTTTCAGATTATTTATCTACAATGAAATACGTGGCAAAACTAGTATTAGTAGCTAGTTAACTAATTTGGGCTACTTGATCCCACTAATTCAGTAACTAGGCAGTAAGCTCGTAATTGATCAAACCAAGAGTGTTCCTTTCACCTCTTCTCTTCTAAACATATCTACATACTGTACGACCTTCTCATAAGGTCCCTTGAAGCTCTTTCGACTTCACAACATATACCAAACAACATACAAAGGTGTGCAGGCAGCAAGTTAACATAACACCCAATTAAGTGGTGTATTACCACACCCTCCTTCCATACTTCAATACAACTTCACACACCCTTTTACAAGTTCAACCAAGCTGTCCCAAATATATACACATAAAACCGCTCCTAAAACAATCCCAAACATCCTTCAACATAATAAGAAAGTATTTAAACTCAAGGATTCCAATCACTACCCCATGGTTCTTGACACAAACACATACAGAATTCTCCATCAAACTTGCATATAAAAAGGGGTAAAAATGGGCAGTAACTTTACCTTAAATTCTGAAAATCTGTCCTCCTAACTTGTACTTCTTCAAGAGCTTGAACTCCCCTTAAACTTAGCTTGAAAAGAGGGAGAATACTTAAGAACCCTAATGGTATTTTATGGCTGCTATGTGAAGCTAAGAGAGAGAGAAAGAAAGAACTTCTAAAATCTATTTTTTTTCAAGTTAAAATGAGTGAAATGAGCTGGTCTTAACCCCTTTAAAGGGGGGCTGCTTTGGCCGACTTTCCTTGCTCATTTTGAGCCATAAAATGTCAAGAAGGTGATACACCTACTTGGCCATTTTACATGGGCTTTGTTGGACTTAACTTTATTGGGCCTTGGCTGCCAATTCTTTCCCTTTCTTTCACTTCTTTGGGCCAGAATTTATTCAAGTGGGTGATGGGTGTACTTGGCCCTCTAAGCTAGTCAAAATAGTCTTAGTAGGTGATGCACCTACCTAGTTCTTTAGGCTGGTCAATAAGTCAAAGTAGGTGATTCACCTACTTGTCACCTACTAGCTTAGTTAAGTCAAGCAAGCAACTCACTTATTTTATTCTATTTTCTAATTTCTAATCCCTTTTGCTTTAACTTAAAACTTCACCCTAAATATTTACTCAAATACAACCTTACCATCTCGAGTTTAAATACTTTTGTCGAGGTTAACTTGGCCGTTTACGTGCTGAACTGAATAGGACATTACAACACCTCCCAATACACATTAAACTATCACTGCTCATATAAGAAACTCGGTCCCTCACCTATACAACAAGGCTATATCAAGTGATATATGAATAGGACTAGTATATGCAGAATACGGGATGTTACAATGCCCTTGCTTTCACTTATGTATCGAATCTTCCGCTCGAACTATTAGAAGGTAGCCCATTACTAACCGTTCTGAGCTACGGGGATTGGTTCGCCTACTGAAGGGGTTGTAGGTGTCATCATGACCGAGAAATTAGGTCGTGACAGAATCATTGTGTTGAAAAAGTTCAAATTTTTAATCAGTGAAGCAAGAAGAGAGAAAAAGAAATTGGGTTGTGGGTCGGGGGAAGGCGAGAGGGGGTGTAAAATCATACAATTTGGGAAAAGACATCCGATGCAAGTTTTCCCATATATAAAATTATTTACTCTTTCTATCCTAGAGTAGTTAATGAACAAAACAAATTACGTTGGACAATGCCTCTGAGTTGGTGATTTGCTGCCCAAACGAGTTTATATTAGACACCTTTTCTCTTTTTATGTTTTGTTAATATGAAAACTATTGCATTTTTTTTTCTTTTTTCCTCTCTTATCTTGGAAGAAACAAAAGATCAGAGAATGATGTCTGATGAGATGACATTTTTTTTAATTAGAATTATAAAATGCGTGAATTAATTATTTTAAACGAGTTTCAATTTTCTCCGAATTTAATTTTGTAAAGTTATGATATTCCAATTGTCAATAATAGTTATGTATTGCCTTCTTGATTAAAGAAATGTATTTACATATTTATTATAGTTTATTTTTTTTTTGTAGGAGGAAAGATCAATTGTATTGTAATATCTAAAGTGTTTCCAAACAAATTTGGAGAAAAGAGAAGTAAAAAGAGAAATGATTAAAAAAATTAAGAGTGAAGCATTAAACTGAACTCAAGGAATCAGGTTAGTTTTGAAAAAAAAATGCACATATTATGCTAGGGGTCTCAACCCACCCACCCACAAACGAATAGCATTAAAGATTCCAAGAATAGGAATTAGGAAATCGTTTTATTTATTTTATAATTAATGAAACTCCTAGAAGCGTGTAGAAATTATGAAGCACATGTTGCAAACGCCCCTTTTTGTGCTCACGCTAAACTTCGGATAATAATTCCCAATTTACTGCTCATATGTAACTGACGATCTCCATGGAACATTCATATA
This sequence comes from Jaltomata sinuosa, assembly GCA_003996215.1. Taxonomy (NCBI): domain Eukaryota; kingdom Viridiplantae; phylum Streptophyta; class Magnoliopsida; order Solanales; family Solanaceae; genus Jaltomata; species Jaltomata sinuosa. The sequence continues at coordinate 3,561 of QJPP01001669.1, forward strand.
ACTGTATGAGAGCTTAATTTTGGAATACTTTATTTAAGCATTAGAAGCACATCGACAAAATTAATTTACAGAATAATTCTTTTTCAACCAAGATAGTAATGGTGCGATCTAAGTTATTATCTAACTCTAATATTTTAAACCTACAACATTTAATTCGAGTATAAAAATGATTAAATAAAATCAAATAAATACAAAATCATAGAAAAAAGTAGAGTTATATAAATAGATTGTACGAAGTTATCATCAATATAGATCAAAATTATCGATCGATCATACGGGTGCGTGACCGTTCGGTGTGGGTTAGGGTATGGGTTGAATTTTAATTTAATGAGTTTGATTATTAAGTGAGATTTTAATTAATTTCGATTTGGTGATGTTGACCTCTAATAAGAGGCCACATGACAAAAATGGTTTTGTAAAACCATCGTTAAAAAATAGTGATATAAATGAGCTTGTTTATAAATGCGATGACATAAATGAGCCAAACTTTTAACAAATAACGTAGAAGATCTATTTCTAATAGTTCGATGACATGTTTGAGCCTTTTTCTTAATAATTTAAGATAAAATTAATTATCTTTTTCATTTTATCTATAGTTGTTATTCTTCAAACACCTTAATTAATGATGATGTTATGATTATTTAAATTTCACTGATGGGTAGAGGTTAAAAAACCTCTTATTTAATGTTTTTAAAGGTAGTGTAAAGAGAATTAGCCACGTGCACGAATTGGTTCGATTCGATTTTGGTCATCGTCGATTTAAAATTTAAAATTTTAATTTTCAAAAATTCTCATCCAAACTCGATCCATTCTAGGTTCAATTCAATTTATTTTTTTATATTGTTATTCAGATACACATATCAATTTGTTTGAGTTCGAAATGGTGATGACTCTTCTGGTCATCTTCGCGTTTACGCATTCATTGTACTGTTAGAGCTTTCCTATAACAGTCCCAAGTCATTTATGGCTTGTTGGGACCGGTAGTTCATTGCCCTGGTCGTTCGTTTGGTTGTTTTTCCCTTTTTCCAGTTTTATAGCTTAACGTAGAATATCATTGACTTTAGTCAATATTCTTAGCTATTATGCACAGAATTAAATTCTGACAGTTCTGTTAGCTCCGTAGCGTTGAGTATGGTCTAGTTTAACCTTCAGTTGAGACCTGAGAACTTCCGGTGTGGGTTTTGTGTTGCTTTCTCTGTTTTCAGACCATTTGGAGTTGAAAGTATAACTTTGGGTGGCTTTCGATGATCGGAGTGTTGGATTCGAAATCCGAAAATTCCATCAGCTCCAGAATGATGAGTTTGGATTGGAAAGGTGGTTGGTTTGGGTTCCAGGTGAGCCGGGCTCATTTGGAGCCTTTGGGTTCTTATTCGTTAGTGTTGACTTGGGTCAACATTTCTCCAAAACGACCTCGTATGGAAGTTTCGTCGATTCCGTTGAGCCCAGAATATCATTTCCACTCTGTTAGCATTATTAGTTTTTGAATATCGGTTTCCGATTGTGCCCGAAATGCACCATCGAGTTTTGAAAAGTTGAAGATTTTGTTGTTGCAGGTGCAGGCCTCAGGCCTTAATCGCGATCGCGAGCCTCATCCCTCGCGACTGCGATGAACCACCCGATACCATGTTCTCCGTGATTACGCGATCTCCTGTAGAAATCGCGATGAAGTCCCTCCTTCTTTGTTCTTCGTGACCGCGTGGCTAGTCCTCACGATCGCAATGGTCTAGCCAGCGTGGTGCTCGCGACCGCGAGGGGTCCCTTTACGATCATGATGAAAGACCCCTGAGCAGTATATAAGTTTTCCAACTTGGTATGTTCCATTCAAAACTCATTTTCTCCATTGTTGATAGCTTCACACTTGTACAAACTCGGGAATTGACCAATTCTTGGTGTTGGGTTGCTAATTCCTTGGATTTGATCGTTCCTCCATCATAATTGGTAAGTTTTATCAGCTTTAATCCATCAAATTATCTCCTTTGATTCCCAAATTGTTCCTTGTGGGGGCAGGCTGGTTTAAGCCAATTCCTTGGCCAATTTTCCTTTAAAATCTGAGCATGCACACCTTGGAGGGTAGTGATCATCGTGCTCCTTTCCATTTTTGGTCTCCAGTTGCGGGCCTCGCAGGCCCCTTTTGACCCAGATTTTGACCCGGCTATAATTGTAGAGATATGGGTATCATTAGACTCATTTTAACGTATTATTTATATTTTTGATAGTTTGATCATCGTTCGGGATCTCTCAGAGTGATTCGGGCTTAGATTTTGTTGTCCCAATAGCTTATCGTCGGATGACAGGTAGGTTACAGTCTAAACTCCCTAGACTTAACATATATTGGATAAAAATGTACTAGCTGGCATCCTTGAGTTGGGTTATTCGGTTGGTACCACAGACTTTGACCGCTTTTCCATGATTTGCCTCGTTTCATTCCTCCATTGTGTGTAGTATTCTTCGTAGTTGATAGTATCACCCTTATGGTCCTGTGTGGCCTTGATTTACTCTGGACCATAGATGGTGGGTTATTCAGGGGTGCCCGTGAGTCCCGAACATCGTTATCATGATATTATGCTGGCTATCTGTGATGTAGAGCGATTAGAGCCTGTGCAGGGTCGATAGGTTATTTGTGGGCTGGGGGCCACTGTTATGATTGTGTATGCCATTCATCATGCATATAGATAGATGGGTTTTCTCCTTGATTTTACTATAGTTTTGGCTTCGGGCCGACTATTGCTGGATTTCTAAACCTTGCATGGCCCGTGGGGCCCTTTTTGGTGAAAATGATTTAAAAAGGGTTTGGTAATGTTTTAATGGGTCTTCTTGGGGATTGTTTTGAGGTTGCAGGGCATCTAGTATATTTTTCGGGGGCCTCCATGGACCTTGCAGTTCCGGAACAGAGGTTGCGAGCTGCGGGTGCCGGAGGGGAGTATCCGGTGTAGTAGGGGTATACGGGTGTGACCTTCTATGGATCCTATCTTCTGTGCCTTATAGGTCGTCATAAGTGGGTAACATACGATACTTGTATCACTCCTGACTCAGTATGGCATCATATCATTCATCTATTTGGGGTACCACCCTTGTTTGTTGTTTATTGTTTGTTGATTGTACGCTCTTGTAGTATGGGATGCCGGAGGGTTTGTTTTCACTTGATTGCGTTTCTCGGTTGTATGAGCGGTCGGGGAACTGTAGGTAGATTCTTTCTATCTTATCGCAATGTTATTCCCTGTTATGGTCATATTTACGAGGTTGTTCACTGCTAGGTTGTTAGTTTCTGGGCCTGAGGTTTGTATGATTAGTTGGTTATTGATTCCTGTTTTCGAGCATGACTGTCCTTACTCTTCTCTTCCTCCCCTTGTACTTGAGGTTACTTGTATACCGTCTATTTCTAAAACTTATTACGTATATACTGTTATTGCAAGGATCCCAAGTGCGTCATTTCTTACTTTCACCTGTGCCTGTTGTGTATATATTCTACTTGTTAGCCTTGTGTGTTGTTCTGTTTTCTTCCCTCTAGGTTAGATTCTGTGTACTTTTTGTTGATTTCTATGACTACTTGTTTCTATTCTGTCTGTTACTACGCTTTTATCTTATATGTGCTCAGTCAGCCTATGATACCTACTGGGTACCTTATGCTTCACATTTGGTGCTCATACTACATTCTGCATCTTCTGGTGCAGATCCTAGTGTAGGTCATCGCTGTTAGCTCATGGAGACTCGTGCGGAGAGCTATTTTTATGATATCCTGGACTGAGGGTAAGATCTTGGCGACCAGAGCTTAGATTTTAGTTTATCTTTTGATTATGTACTCTATTCTACTCGGAGACAGCTTCATATATATTGTTTTGGACCCTTGTACTCCTTATGTAGATCCAGCTCTTATACGCTATGATACCAGATTTTGGGTGTGGTTTGGCTTCTGCATTATTTATATTATTCCTGTTATCTATTTTCTTCATCTTGCTTCCGCTTATTAGACTGTTTCTTTCGCTTAGATGGTTAGATAGTAGCCCATTATTGATCGTTCGGGGCTACGGGGATTTGTTCGCCTACTGGGGGTTGTAGGTACCATCATGACCGAGAAATTGGGTCGTGACAGAAATTTAAACAAACAACTATTTTGATTTAAATTTAAAGAAAATATAATTAAAAGTAACAAAATCTTAAAACTGCAGCCTTAAATAACCAAGACATGAACAAAAAAATTTAAAACTTGCAAGCATAAAAACATATAAATGGAAAAACAAGAGTTTGACAACTTGTGCAAGCATACAAATCCAATCGCCAACAACAAACAACCAACAACCAACAACCAACAAGAGAGGTGGAGATGCAATAGGTCTAGCAATCTAGGAAATATCGAAGAAAAGGGAATATCAGGATTGAGATTTGGGTTTGGGCTATAGCGTCTCAGACACAATATTATCTTTAGCGGTGTATACACATTTTAGTTTCTCGATTTGTTCAATTTATAAATATATCCAACCATATTCGAACTGAAAAACCGTAATATTTTTAATTGAATTTGTAAACCAAAATTGATTTTTATAATCCATAATGCTTTAAATCAGTTCAAAAATTTAGATTGAATCGATTTGTGCACATGCCTAAAGAGAATCACGACAAATACTTTGAAACATAAAGAGTAATTTAGTTGTAGTCTAAGAATGTATTTTCTAAATTGAACTTAGAAAAAAAAATTGGGTAGTTTAACATGAATGTCGTTTGGAAAATTTATGTGTAAAAATCACTAATGATTTACTTAAATACAAATTGTCACGAGAAGAAACAAAGAAAAGTGAGGCAAGTGAGAGAAAAGAAGATGATATAAGGAACATAAAAAATACTCTCTTCTCTCTCATGACCAAACCCTAAAGCCTACTACTTTTCCATGCCTACCATGGCAATTTCGAACAATGGCCAGCCACCTTCAGCGGCTGGTCAGTCCTTTTTGACTTCAGTAGACCATTTCCCTTTCTATATCACCCAAAAAGGCCTATTAAATATCCTAATTTTCCTAACATGCCTAATGGTTTGCCTAACATACCTAATAGTTTGCCTACTGGAGATCCCACACCAGGGCAATATGCTAACATGCGAAAACCAGCTGGAAGAACCAACCAAGCAGTGAAATCAATCCCACTGAAGAGACTTACCTACAAAAATGAGGTTCCACAAATTTCATGGACGGAGGAAGATATTGATAGAATGAACAATATTGAAAATCTCCAACTTGCATTGGTTGGTAAATTCTCCTACGGATGGCATGAATTAGATGAACTTAGAATTCAAATTCCTAAGCAGTGCAACATGAAAGGGGAGTGCAAAATAGGTTTATTGAGGAATAGCCACATTCTTATAAGACTTAACTCGGAAGAGGACTTCATCAATATGATGTCTAAGAATGTCTATTATAGTCTGTCTAAGAACAAATACTCATATCCCATGAGGCCTCTAATATATGATGCTAAGTTCAAAGTTGACGAGGAGATGACTCAAGCAATGTCATGGATATCATTCCCTGACCTAAAATCTATGGATTTTGTAAAGGAATCAATCTTCTATCTTGCTATAGCAGTAGGTAAACCTCTACATCTGTACATAGCCCCCATTAACGAAACTAGACCTAGCTATCTAGAGTGAAGGTGCAGGTTGATTGTATGTCTAAATTTCCTAAGGTGGTGGAGATGGAAATCATTAATCCTAAAATAAAGGAGTCCAGGATTGAAGAGGTGAAGATACAATATGACATACATTCAAAATATTGTCATACCTGCAAACTTCAGGGTCATTATGAACAAGAATGTAGGGTTTTGCATCCATAGTTGATAATTACAACAGAGATAGCTACTGAGGAAAGAAATAAAAAGCAAATTAATATGGTAAACAAAGAACCAACGGTAGGTGGGAAGAAAAAATGGGGCATGCAATGGAACCCCACAAATAGGAGATTCATTATGGAGCACAAAGAAGGGAAGGATGTGAAATGCATTAGTGAGAAAATAATGTCACTTGAAAAAGGGGTGAGCAATGATAATACCTTTGCAGCTTTAGAGGATAAGAAGCACATAGGAGAACACATCCCTGAGGCAGTAATAGACCACAACATCAATTCATCACAGCAACAAATCATAACTAGCAAGGCAAATCATACAGACCCTCAAGCAGATACAATAAAAGAAAGTTACAGCAACAATACTACCAATACTGTCAATAGAAAAGAGAATGAATCCCCAATCCTTAAGGACAATCAGCAGGAACAATAACATTAACTACTTTCCACCAAGGAGTAGATATCAAGGGCATTTGGTAAATTGCAAGAGGGATACACGGTACAAAGCATCAACAATAATGATAGCACAACCTGTAGCACAGATGCCTAAACCAAAAGTGAAGAGCATAGTACTTTGAAGGAGATAGAGGAAAGTAACTCACCACCTGGGAGAGGTCAAAATAGCAACAACAATGTAGAAGAGGAGGAATCATTACCAACAACACCCTCAGCCGACCTACATAATCAACCAGACCATCAGGAACTCATTTAGATTATGAAAGATGACACAAGGATTAATGAGATATTGGATGTGCAGCAGGAGGATAGCATGGATAGTACAGTGAGGCAAGGGGAAAATCTAGAGGACAAAAGAAAAGCATTAATGATCCTTCCCACAACAATTCAAGTTAATGAGAATAGTTATCAGTTGGGTGGAATTGAATCCCCAAACAAGGAACTACACAACATTATCACTCATAATGTGGTGAAACAAATAGAAGATGCAAGCAAGCTAAATGAGGATTTAATCTAGCAGCATGAAGATCATATAGATAAGGATGCAGATTTGTCCCTATGCATGATTAAAGAGCTAAAATCAGCTAGAAAAGGGAAAAAACAAGTCAATGAAGACATATCCTAACCTACCAGAGTTTAACCAAAGAGGAAGGGGGTGACACAACAAGGTTCTAAATGATGAAAACAATTATTTGGAATATAAGATCAGTAAAGTCTCAAAAATCTTTCCAGAGAGTGCAAATGCTGCATAATTTCCATAAGTTTACTTTTGTGGCTTTATTGAAACCTTTCTAGCAGATTAGAACAACCAATAGATACAAATGCAGACTGAAGATGCCTTAGGTATTTCATAACAATAATGGAAATATATAGGTGTTTATCAATTCTGGCTATAATGTACATATTACTATTAATACATATCAACAAATCACATTCAGAATGAAAGACCAGACCACATCAAATAATATTCTAATTATAGTTGTCTATGCTTAGTGTGATGATTTTTTGAGGATAAAAATGTGGGAAGATATTCATTCAATTCAAATGGGTGTTGATTGCCCTTGGATGGTATGTGCGGATTTTAATATGGTCTTAAATAGGGAGGAAAAAATTGGTGGACTCCCGATGGCTGATGTTGATGTAAAAGATTTTAGGAGGAGCTATATTAAGTTATGTGACATATCTCATGTTCCTTTCAAGGTCAGTCCTTTTACATGGTGGAATGGGAGAGCAGGAGACGACTGCATCTTTGAAAGGTTGAATAGAATTTTGATTAATGCTGATTTTCAAAGGTTGTTTTCTCACTCAGAGGTTGAACATCTTGCATGGAATGGTTCTTATCATGCTCCTTTATTATTGTGCTGTGAGAATGGACTCACAAACTACAAGAAGCCTTTTAGGTTTCTTAAAATTTGGACTGACCATGAGGAGTTTCTGAATATAGTCAAACTTAACTGGGATACTGATTTTTCTAATAATTCTTTTTCTTGATTTTAAGAGAAAGATTAAAAAGATCAAGACATTACTCTCTATGTGGAGTAGGGCTACATATGGTGACATATTTCGGTAGTTGATAATAATAGAGGAAATTACTAGAATCAAGGAGAATCAGTTTGAAGAAGATACAACTGCTGAAAATAGAGTGGTGATGCAAATGGAAAAGGAAGAATACACAAAATATCTCCACTTGGAAGAATGTTTTTTGCAAAAAAACGCAGGATATGAATGGTTTGTTGATTGAGATAGGAATACAAGGTTCTTCCACAACATAGTAAAGGGGAGAAGACAGAGGCAAAAGGTTCTGAGGATCTAGAATTCAAGAGGTTATTGGTTGGAAGAGCAAGAAGCAATAGCATCAGAGGCAGTACTATTTTATCATGACCAATTCAAGCAAGAAAGAGATGTCACTAATTATGAATTGCTACAGCATATCCCAGAGATGATTACTTCAGAAGATAATACAGTTTTAGGAGCTATCCCTACCTGTGAAGAGGTTAAGAAAGCTATTTTTAATTTGAGTGGAGACAGAGCAGGAGGCCCAGATGGCTTATCAGGTTTTACTAGGTGTGCTGGGATATTGTGGGTGCTGATGTATTAAGACTGGTAAATAAATTCTTTACTGGTAACTCCTTTCCTAAATTCATAACTCACACTAATCTGGTGCTTATACCTAAGAAGGACAATATCACATCCTTCTTAGATATAAGACCAATTAGTCTGAGTAATTTTTTTAAATAGGTGTTATCCAGAATCGTTCATGAAAGATTGGAAGAGTTGTTACCTAATCTTATTTCTGCAATTCAGTATGGATTTGTCAAAGGGAGGAGTATCATAGAAAATGTCCTACTTACTCAAGAATTGGTTACTGATATTAGCAAAAGAGGAAAGCCATTAAATATTGTTATAAAGCTTGACATGGCCAAAGCTTATGACAGGGTTTCCTCGTTTTTCCGAATGAAGGTGTTGAGAAAAATGGAATTTCTAATACTTTTGTTGATTTGATTTGGAGGCTAGTTTCAATTAATTACTACTCTATTTTCCTTAATGGGAAAGCACATGGTTTCTTTCACTCTTCCAGGGGAGTGAAGCAAAGTGATCCTCTATCTCCATCCCCTCTTTATATTATCTGCAGAGGTTCTCTCTAGGGCTCTAAATGCTTTGTTTGAAGATAGTCAATTTGTGGGCTATGGGATGCCTAAATGGAGCCCTAAGCTGAACCACCTTGCTTTTGCAGATGACATCATTATTTTCTCTTCTACTGATTAATATTCTCTAAGAAAAATAATGGAAACTCTACAAGAATATGAGAAGGAGTCAGGTAAGAAAGTGAACAAAGGAAAAAAGCTCTTTTTACCTTCATCAAAATGTTGCAAAAAATATATCTTTACAGGTGGAGCAATGCACTAGAATGACAAAGGGGTCATTCCCCATAGAGTATTTGGGCTGCCCAATTACTCACAAAAAAAGAAGAAGAAGATTATGCAGAACTGATAGATAGAGTAAAGGGAAAACTTCAAGCTTGGAAAGGTAATATGCTCTCATATGGGGGTAAAGAAGTACTGCTTACTAGTGGCTACAAAGTGTTCTAGTTTGTATATTATCAGCTATTGTGCCATCTACTTGTGTCATCAAACATTTGCACAGGATTTTTGGTAAATTCTTTTGGAGCAAAACTGAGTCAGGAAGGAGCAAACACTGGGATGCATGGAATAATGTATGTTTACCTAATCAAGAAAGAGGATTAGGATTCAGATCTATGTTTGATGTGTCAAGGACCTTGTATGCTAAACTATGGTGGAGATTCATGACTTATAACAGTTTGTGATCTCATTATCTATGGAATAAGTACTGCAAAAAATAGATACCATCTCTTGTTTAGTAGAGTGGAGGCTCACAAGTGTGGAAGCACATGTTGGAGAATAGAGAGACAATTGAGTAACTTCTGTGGTGGGAACCAAAGGGGGGCACATCAAACATATGGTATGACAACTGGAAAAATCTAGGTCCTTTTTTTCTCCAACATACAGAAGTACAAACTTGTCATAATATGCAGGATATAAGTGAGTTGGTACTGGAGGATGGTTTGGAGTAGAACAAAATGGCAGAACTGATCCTAGATTATGTTGTGAATCATATTAGAGACAATTTTGGCAATTCCCAAAAGACAGAAGCTAATGACCAGCCATGGTGGACAAAAACTAGCATTGGATCCATTACCCAGGATCCATATGATATTGATCCTATAGAGGCAAATTTAAAGAATACTAAAGATTCCTCAGTTGACTCCAAAGGATCCATTGAAGATATTATCGAGTCCTAATTGAACCATCTAAGGAAGACTATCCACCCAGAATCATGAAAAAACTTGGTACCCCCAAAATTTCAATGGTGGATAATACTCATGACAATAGGGTGGATGACACTAGCATAGAGAGACTTGTACTGAAGAAGGTCACTCAAGACAATCCACCCATTAAGAGAGCAAGTGGTAAAAGAAAAATAGTCAGTAGCTCCAACTGCTCGGGCTCAATCTCTAAAAGACAAGAAAGATATAAGAGGTACATGCGCTACAGGAGAGCCAAACTCCATAAGCCCCCAGATGGAATCCCCAAGTCCAATTAGAGAACCAAACATGTCAGACATAAAGGTCTAGGAAATTATCAGAAGAAAAGATGCTGGTAAGCCAAACTATGATGATCATTAAGGATAAATTCCAATTGATAATGATCCCTCAGGTCGGATACATCAGGCAAGCTATACTCCGCACTGGATGATATCTGCACAAAGAGGTCTGTACTGAAGCAGATCATTCAAAATAATCTAGTCCAAGATAAAGCCTACACCAGACCTGATCTTATCACAGGATCAGATTGCTCTTGCCATGCACCATGGAGACAGAAAAGATTCAGGCAGTTCAAATGGACAAATCCTTCAGGCAGAAACTCCACATTCATCAGGCGTACAAAATACTTCCGAAGAAGAAGCCCAGGTAGTTCCCAAAAAAATGGCAGATGCTTCATCTACAATACAAGTGGACATTTCACCAGAAATTATCCCCAGTCGAGAGAGTCCGATAGGTCAATCCATCTCCTTGAAGAAATAGCAGATTATATAGGCGTCTATCTTAGTCGAGATGACGATCGTGAATCAGTCTTCTCCTTAGAAGAAGAACCAACAGAGAAGACTCTTTTCTTAATAGATGTTGATGTGCCAGGATTTCACAGCACTTTCAACACTTACTACTAAGATTTTTTGAGTGTTCTTAAGTGTGTTTTGTCGGATTTGATGTCGTTTGTTGCATGTACAGGGAAAAGTATTGGAGATATAAAAATACCAAAGTATTATAGATTTCTGGGCAAAAAGTCATGCCCACGAGTGACGCATCCAAGATGACCCATGGGAGAAGGCATCACAAAAGAGGCAGCAAGAATACAATAGAACCCAAGCCTGACAAGCTACCACGACGCCAGTGGGAGACACGATAGGATATCGCAGGGCCCGTCGATATGATCCAGAGCAAAATATAAAGCAACCAAGTATAGTCGATAGGGAACCACGATGGCATCGCATCCATGACGTCCCATCATAGCAGCCTATGGAAATGAGGCAGCAGACCTAAGCTCAAACTGCAAAAAGCCCAACGGGCACACATGATGCCTGTCGCATCCACGACGGCCCATGGGGTATCCTGTCGGAAGTACCGCATCTATCTTTCCTAGTTTTCTTAGGATTTGGTCTTTTTTGTCTATAAATGTATTACCTTAGGTTTTATTTTGAGGTTCCGATTTTTGTCACCTAGTTTTACAACATTTTTCTTCATTTTTAGAGACATCATATCATAGTTTTGGGAATTCAAAGATTGTTCTTGATTTTATTGAAGTGTTCTTGAGACTTCTTCAAGATTCTGGATTTCTTTACTTCTTCTTGTAAGTGTATGCTCATGATTGTTTCTACAACTTCTGATTATTTACTTATGAACATGAGTAGCTAAATTCATAACAATGGTTGTGTGAACCATGAAGGATTAACAAAGTAGGCACAGTACTTGATAATTCTAGGGTGGTGTTTATGCATGTATTGTTCTTCCCTTTGCTTTGATTGCTTTTTAATGGTGTACAACATTAGAACACGCCTTATCCTTACTTGACAGACCAAGGAGGTAACGGATGGGAAAAAGGTTGTTCAACAATGGAGATTTGAGGCTACCAACCCTTATCTAATAGCTTGACCTTGTTTGGAATAGCTAATTTGGGATCTTGGGTAAGGGTTAGTAAGTCATAGACCCACGGACGGACCAAGGCGTGTGGTGAAATTCATCTATCTGAGGGACAAACTATTTAGGTGAACCTAACTTACTGATTCTGCATGATAAGCACCAAGCTTGTTTACTAAGTATAATGCCTTACTAAGTTATGATCTCATATGGAACACTACACCGCATTTTAGAAGTGACTAGGGTAGTGTTCCCCATTAGATCATAACTTAGTAAGGCATTGTACTTTGTAAACTAGCTTGGTGCTTCGCATGCAGAATTGGTATGTTAGGTTCACCTAAATTGTTTGTCCTTCAGATAGATAAATTTCACCATACGCCTTGGTACGGCCGTGGGTGTATGACTCACTAACCCTTACCTTTGATCCCAAATTAGCTATTCTCAGATATGGTCAAGCTATTAGATGAGGGTTGGTAGCCTCAAATCTCTGTTGTTGAACAACCCTTTTCCCATACGTTACCTCTTTGGTCTGGCAAGTAAGGATAAGACGACTACTAACGTTGTACACTATTAAAAACAATCAAAGTAAAGGGAATAACAATACATGCATAAACACCACCCTAGAATTACCAAATACTTTTCCTATTTCGTTAATCCTTTATGGTTCCCACAACCCTGGTTGTGGATCTAGCTACTCATGTTCATAAGTGAATAATCAAAAGTTGTAGAAACAATCATGAGCATACACTTACAAGAAAAAGTAAAGAAATCCAGAATCTTGAAGAAATCTCAAGAACACTTCAATAAAATCAAGAACAATCTTTGAATTCTCAAAACTATGATATGATGTCTCTAAAAATGAATAAAAATATTGTAAAACTAGGTGACAAAAGTCAGAACCTCAAAATAAAACCTAATCGAATGCATTTATAGACAAAAAAGGCCAAATCCTAAGAAAACTAGGAAAGCTAGACGCGGTACTTCTGATGGGGGTACTTTTGAAGGGACACCCCACGGACCATCATGGATGCGACGAGCGTCATGGGTGCTCGTCGGGCTTTCTTTAGTTTGAGCTCCAGGTCCACTGCCATGTTTCCATGGGCTATTGCGATGGGATGTCATGGATGTGACGCCCATCATGGTTACCCATAGACTATACTTGGTTGCTTCACATTCTGCTCTGGCTCATATCGACGGGCCCTGTGATATCCCATCGTGTCTTTCACGGGCGTCGTGGCAGCCCGTCAGGCTTGGGTTCTGCTTTGTATTCTTGCTGTCTCTTTTTGATGCCTTTTCCAATGGGCCATCATGGATGCGATGCCGTGGGCATGAATTTTTTCCCATAAATCTGTAATACTTTGGAATTTTTCATCTTTCCAATACTTTTCCCTATACATGCAACAAATGACATCAAATCCAATGAAACACACTTAAGAACACTCAAAAATCCTTAGTATTAAGTGTCAAAAGCACCGTGAAATCCCGTCATATCAACACCCTCAACTTATAATGTTTGCTTGTCCTCAAACAACAAATGAAAACAAAGCTAACAAGACGCTTAAGTAAAAGGAAACTAGAAACTATAGTAGCAACATGATTCATTTATCCTTTCAGAATAGTACCCACTCCTTAACAGCTTAAAAACCAGTGCATTTACTTTAGGTTATCAAAACAACACAATGCAGATTCATGAGTGACAACATGATATTCATGAAAAGATAGCATACACAGCAGACATTCCAACCAAATAATTAGCAATCACAGTCTACTCTAGTGCCCTCACAACAAAGAAGTCCCGCTCACACAGAATTGCAATTTAACAAACAGGGACTGGGAACACGCTCACGTCCTCAATGAAATTCAAGTTGTACATGCAAAATACCATAGCCTTGCCCTTATTTTCTATGTTTTGACCTTCAAACAGTTCAATTAGGATCACTATAGGACTTTGTTAGGCTTGTAATGTAGGCTTAGGGATGGGAATGGTATATTTGGATAAATAGTGACTATGCCCTCCTTGACACTACAATTACTTCTTTATTATCCAATTTTAAGACCTTGCAGTTTTCCTCCCTTATTCTTTTTTCTTTTTCACTTTTATCAAACTTCGGGTGTGGATTTTATTACATTCTTGCACTTTTTCATTCATCAATTTTTTCTCTTATTTTCTTTTGTAGCACACAAACCACACACGTTATCTTCCATTTTAATACTAACACAATCTTTTCATATCCAACACTTCCTACTCTCCCCTACAATGCACAATGTCCAAGGAGGGACCAGGGCCAAAATAGAGATTTATAGGCAACAGGGAAGGTGAACATGCTAACAACAAAAAGGTTCAACTTTTAGGATCAAGTTCAGGGATCAAAGGGATTTAGTTTTATTTGGTGGGTCATTTGGCTGAAGTGGACTAAATGAAAAATGGCCTATGATCATGTCCTAACCAAACCATTATATAACCACAACAAGACTAAGCAGGCAAGTTCAAGATCGCACAGTACAACAAGAACAAATACTAAATAGCTCACTTCCCACATGGCACAGAGTTAAGACTACAGATTAGCTAACTATCAGTTCATGCTTTAGCTTAAGCTACTTATCTTAATTATATGCATTCTATCATTTACATATCCAACAAGGTCAGTTCTAACAACTTATTGCACAAAAATTTGGAGTGGTCTCCATTTTTTTCACAAAAGTTCTTCAAAATTCAAAACATGGCTACATTTAGTTCCTAATTTACTTCTATAAACACACATCTAAATGCTAAACATACCGGTTCAACAGAAATTAAGAGTCCTTGGGGAAAGAACACAGGCAAGAAAACCTCGAGGACGTGGATACCTTATAAATACTCTCATGGGTTGCCTTCCATGCAACTCTTGTTTTAATGTCGCGGCACGATGCGAGTGTTTTGAATACTCAGACCTTGGCAAAACACTCTACAAGATCCAGATGACCACAGCTGCCCCAACCCCACCTAAAACGTTGTGCATTATTCCCAATGCACTAAAAATAAAAAAATGAGGGATATAAGGCATACCTGTGGCTCCTAAGCGCAATCATTGGGTGTAGCTGTAGTTGAGCCCACTGGATCAGTGCCCACATATTTCTCAATATTAGAGGCTGCCTCTGTAGTCCTCTCAATAGTAATCGCTTCCCAATAAACATCAACAATACTAACTCCCACAATAGGGTCTGAAGAAGATATATCAGGAATGCCAGCAACACCACTAGCCGAACCACCCATGCCAACGACATCAACCTGATTTGTTGTATAGCTAGGGACTCCATTATTTCCCACTTTAAATCTTTCTTAGCTCTCTTCGCAGCTCTATCATGCCTCTTCTTATGAGACTTTTGGATAAGAGGCGCGTTGTTCGCTCGGACATGCTTATGTTTTTGCTTCCTCTTCTTCGTGTGCTCAAAGGGACTTGGGGGTAATTCATGCTCTTTTTCCTTTCTATATTCAGCCTCTTTTTCCTTTTCCAGTTCAGGCGGCTGAAGCTCGAGGTCTACAAAGTCCCATAAGTCAAACATTATCTCCAACGTAATCTGTGGCAAGACTAGTGGAGCCTTAGCTTGAGCAGCTGGACGACTCTTAAGCTCATCCACATCTACCCTTAGCTTAATTATCTGCTGCTTGATTTCTATAAGTTCAACTGTGCCCATTGCCTGCAGCTTCTCATCAACCCTGTCTTCTAATGCATCAATCGGGTCATTAACATTAAGAAATGATGCTAAATCTTTCTAGATGGAGGCATCAATAATCGGCTGAAACTGCAAAGAAAACTTTTTCATTTGTTCCTTCAACTCGATGATCCTCTGAACTGTGTTGGCGAAATTCACTGGATGAAAAGTAAATATTGAATTAGTTTCCTCCATTGGAGATGCAACAGAAGAGAATGGAACAGAAGTAGTGTGCTTATTTTGGCTACCCTCTGGGGTGGGCAAAACAGTGGTGGACGGTGTCTCCTCCGGTGTCGGTACATGTGCCTCTTAGGTAAAAGCTAGTGGTTCTAATGCACCGCTCAAACCTATAACTCTGGTTTCATCCCTGGACCTCTCAGGATGATGTGTCTGGGTAGCCCACTCTGCATGATCAATACCCATATATTTTGGGACATCAACTTCATCATAAAGCTCAGTAATAAGGCAAGGAAATAGATAGAAGGAATTTATCTTGGTGACTCTATCCCTGATCTCTTCAGCTATGATTTTCCCAAAGTTTAGCTTGTATTTTGATAACAAGCTAGCCACTAAGATAGCTCTTTCTAGAGTGAATTGGTTGTCTCTACCCATCGGCATCAGCTGTAGTCGCACTATGGGCCACAAAAACTTGGCCTTAAATGATAGAGAGGCCTTTGTGATTTGTGGCATGTCTTGGCCCAGCAAACTTGGATTCCCAGTTGTTGTGAGCCGCTTATCCAACCATTTTTTTCGTTTAGCTTCAACCTTCATCTGATGAACATACTCAAAAGGGTCGGCGGTAATCTCATATCCCAGACCAAAGAGGAACCTGTTTATAGTTTCAAAGGAGATGTTCACAGGGATACCTCACACTGGGATGCTCTCAAGAGCGATAAAGTCTGCATCTCTTTGACCCTTCTGGCATCTACTTTCCAATATGGCTTTGTAGTTTGCATATAACTCCCTCACGATAGACAGATGGTAATCCGGGAGTGGCTTGCTAGTCCAACCCAATTGGAAGTATCATAAATATTCATCAAACTTGGGGAATTCCTTTAGCTTGAAGGGATCTATCCTTCATTCCTCAGCGATAGGACGCTTCATGTTTCCCTTAGCAATTGTGGCTAGCTCGTAGTCAAATATTTTCTGGGACCCTTTCACCAACCATCTAGTCTTCTCCTGAGTGAGTACCAGCATTGTGCCAGGGGCTATTGGAGTGGGTGAAGTAGGCTTCCTTTTTGAGGTAGTGGACTCGGTATCAAATTCGGCATCACCCTCTACATCTTTGGCTGAACTATGCTTAGACCCTGATTCATCATCATTTGCCAACTCGGTCCTGGTTTCCATACCATTAGAAACCTGGGTCACTAGTTCTTGCCCTCATTTAGCTGGTGGAGGAGCATGGTCACTCTCTGTGTTAGAACTGGCCGAGCCGAAAGATGATCCTTCCTCCTCTTCAGACTAGGGGAAGGGGATACTATCAGGTTTCTTCTAGTTGCCCGGACGAGGGGGTGTTGTCTGAGTCACTATTCTTAACTTCAGAATTAGTTTACTCCTTTAGTTGAGACTTGACTAATGTATCCTTGATACCCCTCCCCCCTACACGTCATAGTGGTATTTTTTGTGCCATTTAGTACCTGCAGGTAACCATCATTAGCATAGAATCAAAAAATTAAAAACCAGAAAAAAAATTACACTTAGAGAAAAAAAATAAAAATTTCAGGAATTTCAGCCTCCCACGGGTTTGGGAGGTAGAATGGTCCAATGACTTATACAGGCAAAATTTCCCTCATACAACACTGTGCCATGGGCATGGAAGGTATGGCATCCCATGGGATAGGGCATCGAATCATGGCAGTAGATATTTTAAGGACAATCTATCCTCCCACGGGCTTTTGCCATGGGTGTGGGAGGACCGATGTCCTGTCAAGTTGGGCGTCGGATCCGGCCAGAGACCTTTTCAGGCTCTGATCCATTTCTAACGCCCTAACTAATGCTCGTCGTGCCTCAGACGTCCCATCAGCTGGCCCGTGGGATCAAGATTTATGCAAAAACAATTTTCTTTTCTTTAATTGTTTACCTACACAAGTTTTAACCTCACCCAAACAAACAACATACAATATTGGTGCACTCCACGTAAACCTATTACTCATACCAATAACACAACCCTAGTTCCCAATCATATTACAGGTTATACACATGGCCACTAAATTAAGTTCACAAGTAGGGTTAACTAGCAAATATGGATATTTTTCAACACATGAACCATTAATTACTCACATAGAAACAAGATAGAATTAAACTTAATAAAAAAAGAATACTTACTATTGATTAATCAACAAATCTTTTGAGAATTGACTTGTGAGCCTTTTGTGTGAACTTGTTTAGTGGCCTGTGATTTATGAAACTATATGCGATTGTGAGGGAGTGAACATGGGGAATTAATCATGGGTTGAGGGCGAGGAGTTGTCAGGTACCAAATAAAAAAACTTTAAAATCATTAACCTAGTTGACCAACCCAGACGACGGGCTACGCTACTCCCATTGGGCACGTGATGGCCCATCATGCATAACTTATTTAGGCATCTAGAGATTGAATCCCATACCCATTAGGTTATAGCATCCCGTCATGCAGGGCATGTGAACAAACCAGTGGTTTCTTCACTATTAGTCTTGGATTTATGACCATTCCCCATGTCCGTTGGAGAAGCGATGGCCCGTCGTGTAGGGCATGGAAATGGGTTAGACCATAAATTTCTTCAACACATAGAACATTTTTAATTGAGATGCCTTAGTCCTACGGGCGTGGCACTTGCGATGGCCCATCGCAAAGCCCATGGGACCCCTTTTTCCTGCACTTCTGCAAGTTTTCATATCACTACTTCCTACACATTGAACATACATTAGTTCATGGGTTGCCTCCCATGCAATGCCTTATTTAACGTCTCAGACTTCATCAAGTTTCCGCATGGGTTGCCTCCCATGCAGTGCCTGATTTAACGTTGCGACACAACACAGGTTCCTTGATTACTCTGACTTCATCTAGCTCTTTGGTTGGGATGAATTCATCAAGGTTCCAAGCTTCAATTGCTTTAGGCTCCTCAGCGGTACATAAATATGCTTTTATATGTTGGCCATTAGCCTTGAACCATTTTTCATCATGATTCTCAAGTTTAAAGGCCCCATGCGGAAATACTTGTACCACTTTGAATGGTCCAATCCACTTGGACTTTAACTTGCCAAGAAATAAGTGAAGTCTGGAATTAAAAAGCAGGACCAAGTCACTCAGCTTGAAGTTTCTCTTTTGTATCTTCTGGTCATGATATAGTTTTATTTTCTCTTTATACAAGGCCGAACTCTCATATGCATTTAGGTGGAACTCATCCAGCTTATTTAGCTGCCCAAGCTGTTGCAACGATGCTTCAAACCAGTCTAAGTTCAATTTCTTCAACGCTCACATGGCCTTATGCTCTAGCTCAACAGAAAGATGGCACGCCTTTCCAAACACAAGCTTATATGGTGGTATACTTATTTGCGTCTTGAATGCAGTTTGATATGCCCACAAAGCATCATCTAGTTTTCGTGAACAATCCTTTCTGTTGGCATTGACAGTCTTTGACAGGATTGACTTTATTCGCGGTTGGAGACTTCCACTTTCCCACTAAACTGGGAATGATAGGGGGCTGCAATATTATGTTTCACTCCATATTTATCTAGTAAAGCATGAAATAGCTTGTTGCAGAAGTGAAAGCCTATGTCACCAATGATTGTCCTTGGAGTAGCGAATCTGGAGAAGATGTTCTTTTTCAACAACGCTGTGATAAACTTACTCTCATTAGTGGGAAGCGCAACCGCTTCCACCCACTTTGATACATAGTCAATAACCACCAATATGTACTGTTTTCCATTAGACATCACAAATGGACCCATGAAGTCAATACCCTAAACGTCAAACTGCTCAATCACAAGGATGGGATTAAGAGTAAGCTCATGCCTCCTTGATATACCTCCTTCCTTTTGACACCTGCTGCAAGCTTAAGCAAAATCATGGGTGTCTTTGTGAATAGTCGGCCAATAGTAGCCGCATTGCAAGATCTTGTGTGCTGTCCGGATACCACTATGATATCCTCCAATAGGGGATGAATGGAAAGCCTCAAGTATCTCCATCATCTAAGCTTTCGGCACATATCTACGGATCATCATATCAGCACACACACAAAACAAGAATGGCTCCTCCCAAAAGTATTTATTGACATCAAACATGAACTTTATTCTTTGGTGAACAGACATATCCGGAGGCACCAAATCACTTGCCAAATAGTTGGCAAAATCTGCAAACCATGGAATCAAGTCTTGAGAGGTTGCCAACACTTGCTTGTCCGAAAACCAATCATCAATCTCCTACTCTTGATTCAGCTTCAACATTTCCTCTTCTTCTAGTCTAGACAAGTGATCTGCTACCTGATTTTCTGTGCCCTTTCGGTCCTTGACTTCAAAGTCAAACTCTTCTAGCAGCAACACCTACCTAATCAATCTCAGGTTTTAATCCTTCTTCACCATGAGGTAGCGAAGAGCTGCATAGTCAGTGTGCACTACCATATTGGTACCAAGCAAATATGATCTGAATTTCTCAAATGCAAAGACCACAACAAACAGTTCTTGTTCAGTCACCGTGTATTTCTTTTGAGCTGGGTTAAGTGCTTTGCTAGCATAGTATATAGGATGAAAAATCTTTTCACACCTTTGGCCTAGGACTTCTCCTAGCGCCATTCTACTAGCATCGCATATAACCTCAAAAGGTTGAGACCAATTAGGAGAAATAATAATGGGAGCCGAGATCAACTTCTCCTTAAGGAACTCAAATGCCTTTAGACATGCATCATCAAACATAAATTTTACCTCCTTCTCCAATAACTTGCATAATAGATTAGCAATTTTGGAGAAATCCTTTATAAACCTCCAGTAGAAACCAGCATGCCCCAATAAACGTCGAATCCCTTTCACATAAACTGGTGGAGAAAATTTTTCAATCACCTCAATCTTAGCTTTGTCGACCTCTATACCCTTCTCGGAGATCCGATGGCCGAGCACTATCCCCTCTTTCACCATGAAATGACACTTCTCCCAATTAAAAATCAAGTTGCATTCTTCATATCTCTTTAGCACAAAACTAAGATGAGTCAAACAATCATCGAAAAATTTACCAACCACCGAAAAGTCATCCATGAACACCTCAATAGTGTCCTCCATCATGTCAGAGAAAATAGACATCATGCAATGCTGAAATGTCGTTGGTGCATTGCATAGACCGAAAGGCATCCTCTTGAAAGTGAATGTCCCATATGGATAGGTGACAGTGGTATTATCTTAGTCTTCTGGAGCAATCGAGATCTGATTATATCTTGAATAACCATCAAGAAAATAATACCATCCTTTACCAGCAAGACGGTCTTATATCTGATCCATGAATGACATTGGGAAATTATCTTTTTCAGTCCAAGCGTTCAGCTTTCTATAATCCATGCATATGCGCTAGCCTATGACCGGCATCATCAAGATCGACTCATTCTTAGTATTTGGGACTACAGTAATCCCACCCTTCTTTGGCACACACTGAACATGGCTCACCCACTTGTTGTCCATAATAGGATAAACCACACCTCTATCCAGCCACTTTATAACCTCATTCTTGACAACCTCTTGCATAGGCTGATTCAACCTATACTTGTGCTCAATACTCCGAATTCAATCTCGGGCTAGCTAAATCTTGTGAGTGCAAATTCCAAGTGGAATCCCAATAATGTTAGCAATGGACCAACCAATAGTCCTCTTAAATTTTCTCAACACAAAAACCAGAGCTTCAACCTTCCCTTTACCTAAGTGTGCAACAATAATAACTGGCAAGATATTATTAGCTCCTAAGAACACATATCGAAGATAAGATGGAAGCACTTTGAGCTCCATGACTGGAGGCTCCTCAATAGATGTTTTGGCAGGCGGTGTCTATCTATTCTTCAAGTCCAAATCAAGCTTCTTTGGAGCATAGCTATAAAACCTCATACCTGCAAGTGCTTCAACCATATCATCATACTCTTCAATATTGTCTCCATCAAAATTCATAATCATAACCGCAAGTGCTTCAACACCAAGTCTCTCCTCAACAGACACTATCAGCTGATCCTCATCAACCACATCGATCATAGAAACCACATGCATGTCATCATGATGCTTCATAGACAGGCAGACATTAAAAGTAACTACCTCATCATTCAATTTGAACCTCATCTGCCCTATCTCTAAGTCAATCAACGTGTGTCCAGTAGCAAGGGATGGTCATCCCAAGATGATGGGAACCTCAAAGTCAACCTCACAGTCAAGAATCACAAAGTCTACAAGGAAGATAAAAGTTTCAACTTTCACAAGCACATCATAGAAAATTCCCACGGGCCTTTTTATTGTGCGATCTGCCATAAGAAGCCGCATTATAGTCAGTTTGGGGGATCCCAAGCCTAATTGATTAAACACTACTTGTGGAATTAGATTGATACTAGCACCAAGATCACACAATGTTTTAGAAAAGTAGAACACTCCAATAGTGCAAGGAATAGTAAAAGCTCCGGGATCCTCTTTTTTTCTACAGCAAAGAATGGGAGGATATTGGAGTACAATGTCACAAATTATTAGCTGGCTCAAAACTCACAGTTCTCTTCCTTGTGACCAGATCCTTCATAAACTTTGCATACACATGCATCTTCTCTAATGCTTCAACTAAAGAAATATTGACTGAAAATTATTTCAGCATGGAGATGAACTTGTGAAATTTACCGTCCTCAACCTTTTTCTTCAATATCTATGGGTAGGGTTGAGGAGGAAATGACATGGGCTTCAAGACCGGTGCGACCTCTTTGTTTTTTGCTTTCTTATCTATGGACTTCCTCTCATCACCCTTAACTTCAGGTTCAACTACAATTTTAGTGTCTTCAAGTTCAGGCTCAGTTGGCTCATCAGCAACTATAGGCATAGGAGGGTCAACAATCTATTTTTTGCTTTCAGTGGTCACATCCATAATCTATCGACCATTTTTTGAATTCTAAATTGTATCACTTGGGATAGTACCCTTTTGATGTGGATTCATAGTTGTAGACATCTGACTTATTTGTGCCTCAATCTGCTTTATCACTAAAAAATGAGACTCAACCTTCTGACTCATGCTAGAAAGATCCGCGCATATATCTTTTAAGCTTCCCTCTGTAGCATCAGCCTTTTGCAATAACTTGTTCATCAGCTTTTTCATGGGTGGGAGTGGTTGATCAGCACCTGATTCACAATTTCCAGAGGGGACATACAGTCCGCTTCTATCATTCTTGTAACCATCTCTCTTCTGCCAATCACCATCTCTACCCCTACTCTTGTTTTTGTATCCAGACCGATTGTAGTTGTCCTCTCTGTTCTGACCTTGATTTCCTTGGCCATTAGCCTGGAAACCAGTTCCTTGATTATTCAGGTAGCTAAATTCCTCTTCAGAATCATACTAATCTTGCTTTGGAGCTTTTCCTTGTGAACCGATTGCCTTCACCTTTTCTAGCCTACCATTAAGAATTTTCTTCGCAATTAGATCCACAGTTGTATGCAAGATTGCGAAACTCTATTTAATATCCTAAAATTCTTAATGGTCGATGGAGTTCCTAACTGCATAAGTAACCACTGCACTCTCAGCTTCTCTAGTGTGCCAGGCTATGTTTGCTTGGTGACCCTATCAAGCATCTCAGATGCTTCATAATAAGTGTTCTCCATGAATGCTCCCCCAATCACCGTATTAGCTACCACCTTCGTGTTGGCGTTCAATGCTCTGTAAAATATCTCCATCAGATTCTCAGAAGGGATTCTATGTTTCGGAACCTGCTTCGGCTTCTTATTGAACCTCAACCATGTTTCATGCAGTGCTTCCATAGGTAGCTGTTTAAAGTTATAAATCTCTTGTTTCAGCTGCAACATCCTAGACAGTGGAAAGAACCTCTCAAGAAACTGAGTCCTTAACTCCAACTATGTAAATATAGAATTTATGGGCAATTCATTAAGCCAAATGGTTGCCTCTCTAGTCAAAGAAAATGGGAATAGACTCATTCTAATAGCATCTTGCTCCACTCCTGGTAGATTATACGCTTTGTAGATTCCCATAAAATTAGATAGATGTCTATGAAGAATTAGGTGATGAACATCTCCAGATATCCAAGTTAAAAAAGGATATCTATTCAAATGCTGATAATTTTAAGATATCTGAAGTAAAAAAAAAACATCAATTACACTTCGGATACAGAAGCCCCTCACGTCCAGCTGACTATCTATCCATCTAAATAAGACAAACTAGTCCAAGACACTGATATAACTTTGTCAATACTTAACCAAGCTATGATTCCTAAAGATCTATTGATTCCCCGTGTTATGAAGTTCAACACTGCATCAAATGGGATCCTAACTACTAGGGTTATCACGAAGTATCCAGTTGTGATCAAATTCTTTCTAGGACTACAATTCCAAATCAAACTACTTGGTTCTAATGTTCTAGGGTAAGACCTCATCATCGGGTTTGATATGTACATGCAACTCAAGGATCGATTGGAGATAAAAACCAAAGGAATATATTTCAAGAAGTAGTTCAGTCCATATTCAGCGATATTCCACACCACCAATGAGGAGCAGATCAGCAAAAAGGCAGCTAAGCATATCTTCATGCTTAATGAGCAAAGGATGATCCTATCTGGAATGGAGAATTATCTACCGGCGATATACAAACAATACGAGGACCCATTTGATCCATCGGTCCTTGTGAATAGAAAGAGTTTAATCCCACAACAAGTTCTCATAGATGAAGTAACTCTACCCTCTATAAATACAAGAATGAATGTTCCATCACTAAATTGGGAACACAATACAACAGGGCCATCCAACAGAAATAATTACTTCACCAGATCATTCAAAAAAAGCCTGGAAAAAAGGGAGCGTATGAAAGGAAAACATGGAATAGATTGGTGGATGGAGGAAGGATATGAGAGCCTACCATCAACACCTTCAAACAATGCTCCATTCGATGATACAGGATGATGCACACAAGGTTAGAAGGTTTTAACCAAGTTACCATGAAAAAATTACCGTCCCAGTCCTCATCCCAGTCCCATCCAAAAGGAGGAGCAGTTTAGCATAAGGTTTTATTCACAAAACAATTATCGTCTACTTTACATACTGTAGTATTGTCTTTAGTCAATGCTCCGTCCAAGTAGACTTTTTCTTTGAGTCTGTAGTCATAATTCCGTCCGGTACCTTATACATATTTTTGTTTAGAGTCTTTGTTATATTAGAGTCTTTACCATATACTTGTGTCATAGTCGTTACCATAGTCCTACTATATTAGAGCCAGTCATAGCATAATCGAGTCTTTTTCCAGTTTCATAAAATATGTCAGAGTCATGTCCATCCTCGTCTAGTACTTGCAAGAATAAATATGTCACCTACCCTCAGTAAAACCCTGTCATGTAAATATGACTTCCTCTATAAACTAGATGTCTTTCCTTCAGAAAATAAAGTGTCAGAAACCTACCTATCACTACTAAACCCATATTTTGCTTTTGCCAAAAGGGACATGCTCTCCGTGGTTACAGATCTGTTGCTTGGTCCAAAGTAAATCCAAGGGAGTCAAAGAATATGTTGTTGCATCAAAGCATGATCAGCACCCTATTCTTGCAACTAAGGAGGAATAGTATAGCAGGTTGCAGATACCATTGGATTTTCTGAGACAGTGGGAAACTCATGGTTTCACCCATATCCATTTTAATATTGTAAGAGTTGCATTGACATATCATGGAAGGAAACGCCAACCAGTTGTTGCCCATAATTCACTCCTTAATACTAAATATAATGAGTACCAACATGCAAAATTGGGAACCACAGAGATCACATTGAATGCCAGGATAGTGTTTGTCACTTTTTTTTCCAAACTTCAATATGTCCCTGTATGATCCGTATTTGATGGAGGCGCTGAAGATCCAGGTCCAGATCCAAGGAGATCCACAAGCTAGTGATTCCATACAGTCAGCTCTCCACTACCAGATAACTTGGCGAGTCCAAAACCATGCCATGGATCTTTCTCTTCTAGGTGGTGATAATGCTTTGCTTTTGAATATAGCCGCCTCCAACAGAACTACCATGTGTACCCAGATCCCAGAGAAGGTATCCAAGAGAAAACTTGTTCAGATCCTTCCTGATTCATGTGTCACCAGTTATGAAGAGTTGAGAGTCCTTGTTGAAACTCTCTACTCCTCTAAACCAACCTTTGCCAAATCACATGACAAAACTATTTCTAGGAGCTTTGACAACTCTCATCTAAAAAAATCCAATAGTTCAACCATTACTATAAATATGTACCCCCCTACATTCGGTCCTAAGCCAGAGGATGACTTTGACATGATTGGATAAAACAATTCAATCATGAAGGCCTTGGCGTGTAGTGGTTCAAATATCCCTTTATGGGACATTGTCCATCGGAATTTTTCTATGATTATGCTGAATGTGTAGATGATGATGATGATTATGAATAGGAAACAAATTATTATCCAAAAGCCAAACCGAAGGACAAAGAAATCTCTGAAAAGGAGTTTCAGAAAAGGTATGAAGATGGAGATTCCTTTGTCAGTTCATTAAGCCATCCAGGAAAATATGAATTTCTAGTTTCATACAAACTCAAGATTGGCCAACTCTATCCAACCCACTCATAAATGAACATACCAAAACCAAATATAAATCTGAACCTTATATGTTTATGATAAGCCCTTCCATCTCCAGTCATACTCCAAAATTCCCATCTCAATAACAGTTTGAAAAAGATGGCATGATTAATGCTCCAAAAATACCAAGAAAGAATGTCATCTTTCCTACAAGAGAGAAGTCACCAACGAGTGATATTGAAGCAATAATGAACTAGCAAACTGAAAATGATATCAGCCAAAACAAGGTGCTAACCCACCTTGGCACTTCTGTTAGTAGTGTTGCTCACACTCAGACCAAGATGTTGAACAATATGGAGACGATCAAGAAAAAAGTATAACAGGCTTCCACACAGCATGCTAGATTCATCAAAGCCCTTGAATGGAGATTGGAAACCCTTCAGTATGATATCTGTCTACCAGGCACTTCACTATCCCATTTCTTTGACCAACAAAGTAAAGAAACATATTCATCCAAAGAACAGATACAACAAATGAAGTATAAAACCTTTGACCAACCACAACATCAGAGTCCACCAAAAAATCCTACCTTTTTCACCATCTCATCACAGCTATATTCTCCACCAAAATTGAGCCACTCCTTTACCAGTTTCCCTTATGCTTTACACAACCCTATGTCTTTCTCTCCAAGACAAGAGAAAGAACCTGAGTTTGATATTGCTAAATTTTTATGGGATTGAAAGGATGCAGCTACAACCCAAAGCCAATCGCATAAGCAACCCAAAAGGAAGAAGGAGTTTGGGGAAGGTTCCAAAGAACCAAAACCAAAACCAAAAAACATGATATATGATCTCAAGTCACAAAAAGGATTTGGCTATCCCAAATCACACTACACTAAATGATGACTCAATCTTCTCATATCTGAGTTCAATCATCCCAGATGCTGAATTGGAGATCCCAGACTATGCCACGCCAGAAGATGACTTGATTATCTATGATCAGGTTGTATCTGACCTTTATGGCATAGAAGATTCTAATGTGGTAGGATCCAGTAATTATGATCCATATGAAGATGATCCTATGTAGACATACTCGGAGTAAAATAATGATTCTCTTGCTGATGATCCCATTAAAGAACACACTAAAGAAACTGAAGATCCATATGATAGTGATCCTGCTGAAGGAGACATCGAAGAAAGTGGGGATTCCTCACAGGACACCAATGAATATGTTGAGGAAACTACAGAATCCTCAAATGAATCTGCTAAAGAAGAACATCCATCAATATTCATAAACTTTCCAAGAGAACCAGAAGTTTCTGAAGTTGATGATTCACAGGAAGGAATGACAGACGAGCCAATTCTAGAAAAGAGACTAGAACCACCAACCCCAAAATTGGTTGGGATTGGATTCCCTAACTTTACCCTTAACGATGTCAAAGTATCCAAATGGCCCCAAATGATCCAAGATCTCTATATTTGGATGGCAACAAAGAATCTGGTAGAGTGAGAAAAGTACTTAATCTTGTCAGAACTCACTTCAAGGTTCTCAGAAATCTTGAGAGATTGGTGGAATTCACTTATGATACAAGATAAGAACATTTTCCTCACATACCAAGACTTTGCCTTTAATACCAGGCTATTGCAAGAGGTGTTTTTTGGTGATACAGGCCAAAGGCAAGAAAAGTTGTGATGACAGTTCTTCAAAATGAAGTGTATCTCATTTGAAAGGAATATCATCGATGTTCACTTTCAAAAGATGTCAAAGATATACTTTGAGTTAGGCGGATATCCTATCCTAAAGCAAGCCTTCATTTCGTCATTACTAGAGATGTTGTCAGGCCAAACTATGACGATCATTGAGGATAAATTCCAATCTATAATTATCCTACAGTTCGGATACATCAGGCAATCTATACTCCATGCACTGGATGATATCCGCACAAAGAGGTCTATACTAAAGCAGATCATTCAAAATAATCCAGTCTTAGATAAAGCCTGCACCAGATATGATCTTATCACAAGATCAGATTGTTCTTGCCATTCAATCAGGCAATAAAAAAGATTTAGGAGGTTAAAATGGCCAAAGCCTTCAGGCAAAAACTCCACGTTCATCAGGCGTATAAAATACTACTAGAGAAAAAGCCCAGGCAGTTTCCATAAAAATGGCAGATGCTTCATCTGCAACAAAAGTGGACATTTTGCAAGAAATTATCCCCAATTCAGAGGGTATAATAGGTCAAGGCATCTCATTGAAGAAATAGAAGATCATGTAGGCGTCTATCTCAGTCGAGATAACGATCTTGAATTGGCGTTCTCCTTAAAAAAATAACCAACAGAGAAGATTCTCTTCTCCATGGATGTCTACAAAGAATTAGGTGATGAACATCTCCAGATATCCAAGTTAAAAAAGGAGATGCATTCAAATGCTGATCATTTCTAGATATTTAAAGTAAAAGAAGAAAACATCAATTAAACTTCGGATACAGATACCCCTCACGTCCAGCTGACTATCTATCCATCTATATAGGACAAACCAGTCCAAGTCATTGCTTTGGTGGACACCGGTACAACTTCTTCAATACTTAAACCAACTATGATTCCTAAAGATTTATGGATTCCCCATGTTATAAAGTTTAACACTGCATCAAATTTGATCCTAACTACCAGGATTATCACGAAGTATCCAGTAGTGATCAAATTCTTTCTAAGATTGCAATTCCTAACCAAACTACTTGGTTTTGATGTTCCAGGGAAATACCTCATCATCGGGTTTGATATCTACAGGAAGCTCACTGATTGATTGGAGATATAAACCCAAGGAATATCTTTCAAGAAGCAGTTTAGGCCATATTCATTGATATTACACACCTTCGATAAGCAGTAGATCAGTGAAAATCCAGTTAAGCATATCTTCATGCTTAACGAATAAAGGATGATCCCATATGGAATGGTGAATTATCCACCAATGATGTACGAACAATTTGAGGACCCATTTGATCCATCTATCCTAGAATATAGCAGAAGTCTAATCACACAACAAGTTCTCAGGTAAGAAGTAACTCTGCCCTCCACAAAGACAAGAATGAACATTCTATTAATAAATTGGGAACACAATGCAGCAGGGCCATACAACAGAAAGAATTACTTCACCAGATCATGCAGAAAAAGCCTGAAAAATAAGGAACATCTAAAAGGAAAACATAAAATTGATTAGTGAATGGAGGAAGGATATGAGATACCACCATCAACACCTTTAAACAATGCTCCATTCGATGATGTAGGATGATACTGGATGATGCACGCAAGGTTAAATGGTTTTCACCAAGTTACCATGACAAAATTACCCGTACCAAATTTACTACCCTTGTCAAGATAAATTGCCTGTAGTAGCTTACCCACCTACTTTCCAAATGACCACCCTACAACTTATAAATTGCTTGCCCACCTACTTACCAAAGATGTTCAAAGATGTTAAACAACACTATCACTCCATATTCAAAGAGATTCTTATTGTAAAAAATGGAATTAAAAAATTCAATTTCTTCTTAATTTACACAGAGTTTCTGGTCGAGATGGATATGAAAGCTTTCCCAAATATGATCAACATCAATTCAAATACAATTCTGCATCCGCAGATTTGCCGATGGGCACAGTGGTTCTCTCATTATAAATTCCAAGTGAAGCACCTTAAGGGGAAAGATAATATTCTAGCAGACTTTCTGTCTAGACCTAATGAATTCTCATAAAGATTCTTGTCAGAGTGGAATAAGCATAAGAAGAAGTCAACAAGAACTAGCCTGGAGAACAAGGAGTGCTTAAAGGCAAAACATGCAACTGATCGGTAGATTGAGGAAGGATATGTGAGCCGCCATCAACACCTTCAAATAATGCTCCATTCGATGATGCATAATGATGTAGGATGATGCTGGATGATGCACACATGGTTACAAGGTTTTTCACTAAGTTACCATGATAAAATTACCTATACCAAGTTTACTACCCATGTAAAGAAAAAATCCCATTAGTAGCTTAGCCACCTACTTTCCAGGTGACCACCCAGCAACTTACAACTAGCTTACCCACCTACTTGCCAAATGACTACCCTGCAGCTTACAACTAGCTTACCCACCTACTTATCAAATGTCTACCCACCAACTTACAACCAGCTTATCCACTTACTTGCCAAATATCTACACGCCAGCTTACACACTTGCTTATAAGTTTCCTATACACCAGCTTCCAAGTTGCTTATCCACCTGCTTGTAGCAGAGAAGACAAAAGTAGACCCCGCTGTGATAAGTAATCACATGTACATATTACGATTTTCAAGAATTTGCAGCAACTTAGTAGTACTTAGGTTGTCATGTCTTTTTGTTTTACTAGGCTCTGTCATATACTTGTGGGGCCCAGTTTGAATAAAGTAGGATAGAATTATGTGCTTGGATAGGGATTTACTATTTTTAAATTAGGATATGGCTTTACTATTTTTAGAATGGTGGGCCACATGGGATAAGGTTTTCTATTTTTAGTAAGTCGGTTTGTTTGTATTGGGTTTCCTACCTCTATATAAAGGAAGCTAGGTAGATAGGAGAAAGCATTCAACACATAGATTAGGAAAATACTACACCCATTGTAAATATTCCTTGCTGAATAAAATATTTTCTTTCTAAACTTGTCTTGCTCTTCTCATTGAAGGGATGGAAAGGCTGATCCTAGTTTGAGTATAGGGTCCGGAGAGTTGATCCAGTAAGTTATCTTTGTTGCAATGTAAAATGTTTACTCTGTAAGGAAACTTGTTACAATTTCAATAGTTATGGTATAATAGTTTTCTAAGCTGCCTCTAACTTAACATAAACTTATAAACAACGGTTAAATCTATCAGTAGTGTAGTACCTTTTCCTGAAGTGGAGATCTGGATAGGGAGAGAGTTGTTCTATCCCAATCAATGTAAGGAAAAGTTATACTACCATGAGCTGATTAAGATTTACCGACCGCTTAAAATGAGTTTGGCAAATCATCCTTATGTAGATGAAGTAGCTGAGTTTAGCAAATCTTCCTTTGTGGATGAGTAGCCTAGAAAGCCATCCTTGTTTGGATGAGTAGCCCCTGTGGACTAAGTTTGACAAAGATGCCCTTGTGGATTGGAAAGCGAATTTAGTGGCATGCCTTCCTTTTATAGTTGTGTAGCCCAGTCTGTTAAAAAGCCCTTATGCTAGTTTCTATTGTGCTTGCAATCTCGTTAGAGTTGCTTGTAGTATCTCGTGTGTGCCTTGTCAGCCTTGTTATAGCCTTATCTTGTTTGGACTGTCTCCCAGTTTCCCCTATATCTTCCCCCAGTATAAGACCTGATTATAACTTTAGAATTGTTAGATGGCTGACACCACTGGGAAATTGGATCAAATGCAACACAGATGGTACCTCTAAAGGCAACCCAGGACTAAGTTTTGCTGCTTTATGATTAAGAGACTCATTGGGATAGTTTATGATGGATTAAAGGAATTATATTACAAAATTCTACTAACCTAGTGGTTGAGGCACGAAAAATTAGAGACAGATTAATGTACTGCCAGGAGCAGGGGTTGAATCATATCATTATTAAATCTGACTCAATGACTATGGTACAAATATTGGAGGGTAGGTGGAAGCCTCCTTGGTGTGTTGTGATGGAAGTTAAGCTCATTAACAGGATGAGACTGAATCTATTAGTAAGAGTACAACATTCCCTTCGGGAAGGAAATACTCTTGCTAAATTTTTTGCTAACCTTGTTTTTATTTTTCCAGGTGATTACATTATTCGGCATTATCAATACATCCTTGGTTTAGGCAGAAAAATACTGCATTTAGAAAGACAAGGGACAACACATATTAGAAGAATTTTGAGGACTCATACTTGACAATTGTGGAAAATTTAAACACTTCTAGCAGGTAAGTAACGATTGCAGAGTGCAAGCAATCACTCGGGCTTTAATCCAAAACTAATGTTAGAAGAATTTCTATTGGTGAAGTATCTGCACTTGTGAGATTTAAGGTATCCTTAAATACAAAACCAGGACTTTGGAAGGGTTTGAAACATTTTGAGTTTCCTATGTGCTCTTTCCATCATAGAACCTGCTATAAGTACAATTAAATCATGGTCAATCAAATGATAAACTTGTCGATTTACTCTTTCTGTAGATCTGGAAGTAGTATCAATCTCATTTGAGATTCAACCCTTTTCTTAAGAAAAGATAGTATAGGTATGATCCTGTCAACAATAGTTGAGTACCTTGTAAAATGAAATAAGAGATAGAGAGTAACAGACCTAATCTGCACACTTGGAATATCAACAGTACTGATGTTCTCAGTAAGAAGCTCAGCTCATGGATCTATTAGTTTCAGCTCCTTGAAGCTCTCCACCGTCTTCATTTCCCTCAACACACAAGAAATTAAAGTTTAAAAGCTTAGAATTGAAACATGAAAATAAAGTGTAAAGAGCTTAGATTGAACGACTGAAATTAGCATTTTAACATTATTCGCTTGAAATTAAAGACAAAATACAAACAACCTTCAAACTTGAGCTTATATTTTATTTTTACACTTTTATTCTTAAGTTTATTAACCCACAACAAAATGTGTCATTTGAGCCATTTTATAACTAGTAAACAAAACAGAATGTGTGGACTTCATTCACAATAATTTGTCCAAAATATCCATTAAAAATATGATATATGAGTTTAACTAATTCATTCAGGAATAAAAAAAATAGAAAGGGAAAACAAAATCCACCCCTTGCATCATTTTCTTTCTCAAATTAAAAGATGACACATCATGACGATTCATTCTCTTTTTTTCTCTCGTATAGTTTCTAGGGATAGACATTGATCTTTTCAATTATCATTTATTTGATTCGATAAATTCAATTTTTGATTTATTAATAAGAGAATCAAAATTGAATGAAAATTATTTTCATCCGATTTTTTGATTTGCACCTACTATTTAGAAAAATATATATTTATTTTACTTTATGAAAAAGAATTAGCTTAAAAGAAAAAAGAAAGGGACAGAATCAAAAATAATTTGTACATGTAAGAAACAATTGCATGGAAGCCCGGAGGGAGCATTTTCTTATCATATTCACAAATACGCCCATATCACCACAATAGAAGCAACCACAGTCAAGTGTAGGTCTTCTAGCTGATGTATATGACGCTCCCTGGCCTCTAGGAGCTGAAGACTGAGCTCCCTGACGACCACCTGTAGTAGCTGGCAGAGCTGACAAAATAGGATAGGCCAGGTAAGCCTGCTGATGCTGGCCCCTGGAGTGTGAACCACCATAGTTTCCCTCATTCTGGGGATTCTTGGCTAAAGCCTTAACTTGCCCCGCTTGCCTAACTCCCTCTATCTTCTTCAGATAATCCACCACATCATTAAAGCCCTTTCCTGAAGAAGTCATATGTACTGCCAGTACCCACATTTCACTATTTAGACCCTTGATGAACAACCGAAGACGTTCCTCCTCGGAACCCAACATTTGTGTAGCAAAACAAGACAACGCATGGAACTTATCCTCATAAGCTGAGACCGACATGCTACCCTGCTCCAAGTTTAGAAACTCATTTTTCTTTCGGTCCCTCAAAGTACGGGGAACGTACTTCTATAGAAAAAATGCGTGGAACTGCTCCCAAGTCAGTGGAGGTAGAACAAAAGACTGACACTCAACATGAGACCTCCACCACTTCTTGGCATCACCCTGTAGCTAAAAAGTGACAAATTCAATCCCATGCTGACGTACAATACCCAACTTGTGCAACCTTTCATGGAAATCCAGGATGAACTCATAGGCATCCTCCTTGTCTGTACCCTGAAACGTCGGAGGTTTCAGCGTAAGGAACTTAGTCAGCATCTCATGCTCATTTCCTGTCATCATTGGGCCTAGCATTGGCCCTGAGGAGATCATTTGTGCCCGAAGTTTCATCCATCTTAGGTGTTGTAGTAACCGTTGGCTGAGTATCCAAGGCCTGATTTGCATAAGCTATGGGTATGGCTCCAGCACCAACCAACCCACTCAGAATATCCCACGCCTGTTTAAAAGCTTTCGGTGTCATAGTAGGAAGGCCTGCACCCCCAACTGGTACCGCCTTCGCTTGAACCCCTCCATCCTCTACAACTACTTCTTCTACATCCTTAGCCACATATTCCTAAGGTGGGGGAGGGGTTACCTCGCGTGCAGCAGCAACTCGAGCTCCACCCCTGGCGGGTGCGGCTATAGCTCATCCCCTTCCCCTTCCCCTACCTCTGCCATGAACTGTCGAGCCCACTGCTGGGACCGCTGGCCTTGCTCAATTATTCCTTTTAGTAACCATCTGTGTACAGAAGAGTGAATGAGGTTAGATACCAATTTGTATCACCATATACCAATTGGAATCGAATTATAGCACGAAGGAAAGAAGGAAGATATAGTTTTTCCTAAATCCCCATAGCCTCTCGAAGAAAAGTATGGACGTCTCCGCACCATACTGCAAGACTCTACTAGGCCTGTTTGGTACGACGAGATCAACGAACCTAGGCTCTGATACCATCTTTATCACGACCCAGACTATCGTGAGTGGTATTTACCCAACCCCCAGATGAGCGAACCAGTAGAGTTCAAAACTTTTCCTAGACTAACAGCCTAAAACCAGCAAACAAAAAGCAAACTAGCAATTAAACAATGCAAAACTAAAGCTTTAATATAATCTGCGGAAAATCCCTCCTAGGAACTGAAAGTTATTGTACCAAACATCACTACTAATATCTAGAATACGGGGATGCAGCCCCAAAAGAAAATATGAAATAGTTTCAAGTTTGAAATAAGTGCACTGCAACTCTAAAGATAAGCCCCAGGTATCTTGATCAAACAGCTCACCCTTGAAGTCAGAAATCATCGGTGCTAAAGATTAGGTTGCGTCTCATCCACTGGAATATTTCCTATACTCACCAAATGAAAAGCAAGTGCAGTATCAGTACACCACCACTGTGTACTGGTAGGATCATTAGAAAGTTTTCAAATAAACAGTGTATAACCAGTACAACAATATCAGGTAGAAGGTATGGAAAACATGCACAATAGCCACAGACACACCTAGACTACCCGTCTCTACTTAGCCTGTTCCCGCATGAAATCCACCACCTAACTCTAAGCCACAACTATATACCATTAACTATACCTTTCCATCTAGCCCAGAACCACCCTAGAATCCCCTCTAGACTAAACACATGTACCTTGAATTAAACCCACCTAAACCAAGACCAACACAAATGTCAATGAAGAACCTGGCGTAAACCAAGACCAACACAATAGTTAACCAGAAATTCCCCGGCCTCTCAAGGACCACCAAACCAATAACACATTTTAATAAGCTTCCCGGTCCTCTCACGGAACAAATATCAATCAATGCAACACAATAATAACAATGAAATGATGCAACAAAATTAAGCCCATACCAGGTGTGGTACCCGTGCCAACTAATTGTTATACCCGTACCAGGCATGGTACCCGTGCCAACCATTTGTTATAACTGTACCAGGCATGATACCTAAGCCAACCGACTGTCAATAATCCACAGCCAAATGCATGAACAAACACTTGTAAACAAACAAGCAAATACCAATCAAATCACAGACTGTATAGTCGGAACCTTAGAGATTCTACACAACTTCCCTAAGAAATGTAATTCATACAATCACTTAGCTATGAGTACAAGAATATACAACATTCACAGGAATCGTAAGCCATCACCTACCCCGAAATGATCCATGCTCTATTCAACCCAAGCTTTCTCATGTTTCAGATTCCTTTCTCGTAAAACAACACACAAGTACATAAACTTAACACACGAGGCCAGCATAATACCCAGATTACACCAAATTCCTAAACCCCAGGCCACCTATGGTTATCCCACCCTTTTCTCAGGCTTTCCACTATTAATACTTCTATCATTTTTTATGAATAAATAGAGAATTAACCAACCTATGATCATAAAAATATACTTTTAAGAATGCCCAAGAACATTCATGCTTGGAATCCCCTTTCTTCCCCAGATTCTACCATTCTTAGGTTATTCCAACATTTCCCCAAGTTCCCTCCTAGCAATTCTACCACATAATAAATGTAGTACAAAGATTGGGGAGTAGAAACCTTACATTAGGGAAGAAATTCGAAGGAAAAAGGAGGAAAATCGCCTGAAATCACCCTAGTTCTTTTCCCAAATGAATTGTAGAAAATTGAACTGTTTTGGGGAAGTTTCTGCATTAAAAACTCATCGGCCCCCTATAGCGGTCCCACTATAGCGGACGACTTCTGTTATAGCGGTCTTAAGTGGGTGTTGATCGCCTTGACCATCGCTATAGCGGTATTTTCTACAGCTTTAGCGGAGGTTGCTACAGCAGACCATTGTGCTCATCACAGACAGAATGTCCGGAAATATCCCAGTTTGTCCATTTTATAACACACTTTCTTTCCCTGATGACTCGAAACATCCCCTTCATGTCAAACGCGATTTTGGGAGTTCTACTTACCCAATTTCAATTTCAAAAAGTCCCCCAGACTCCTTTATGTCTTTGCTAGATGGAAAAATAGCTCAAAACAAGACACAAAGACCAATCCTTTCCCATATTTCCCTAGACTCTACCTCGCTCCAAAACTGGCCGAGGCTAGCCTAGCCAAGAATTTCAAACTCCCAAACCCAGAGTTCTCTAACTCTAAAACTTAGCACGATTATCCATAATGATAAACTCGATCGTTACAACAGATACCATTTACCCATCGTTCATCCCCAAATGATCAAACCAAAAAATACAAAAATAAAAGGAGGGAAGTGTAGTACCTGAATCCTCAAATAGTTGAGGGTACTTGTCCCGCATGTCCTTCTCGGTTTCCCAAGTGTCTTCCTCAACTGGAAGATGCTTCCACTAAACCTTCACCATATCAATCACCTTTTTCCTTAACCTCCGGACATCCCGAGCAATAATCAAAATTAGTTCTTCCTCATAACGAAGATCCTTATCAAAAAGTACCTCATCCTACTTGATGATGTCATCCCCATACCTATGGTATTTCTTAAGCATGGATACATAGAATACCAGATGGACTCTCGACAAACTAGGTGGCAGTGCTAGCTTATAAGCCACTGGCCCCACAATTTCAAGAACTTCAAATGGACCGATGAACCGAGGGCTAAGCTTGCCCTTCTTACCAAACCGCATAACCCCTTTCATTGGTGACACCTTCAACAATACCTGTTACGCAGCCTGAAAGTCCATGTCCCAGACCTTGCGGTCTGCATACTCCTTCTTCCTGCTTTGACCAGCCAACAACTTGGTCTGTATGTCCATTACCTTTTCCTGTGCTACTAAGTCTATGCCCAGAGGCTTTACATCGCCTTCCTCAAACCACCCAACCGGTGATCTGCAGTTCCTCACATACAGTGCTTTGAATAGTGCCGTATCAATACTGGAGTGGTAGCTATTATTGTACGAGAATTTGCACAATGGTAGAAACTAGTCCCAATGACCCCCGAAGTCCATCACACATGCTCTGAGCAAGTCCTCTGATACCTGCATCATCCTTTCCGACTGACCATCAGTCTGAGGATGGAAGGCTATGCTAAAAGTGAGTTGTGTACCCAACTCTTTATGTAACTTGCCCCAGAACTTAGAAGTAAACTGCGTACCTCTGTCTAAAATGATGGATAGTGGTACCCCATGCAGTCTCACAATCTCCTTCACATAGATCTTAGCCAATTGCTGTAAATTATAGTCTACCCTGATCGGAATGAAATAAGAGGACTTGGTCAGCCTGTCAACAATGACCCAAATTGAGTCATACTTCCCCAATGTCTTGGGAAGACCCACCACGAAATTCATGGCTATCCTTTCCTACTTCCACTCTGGAATTGGCATTCTCTGAAGTAGTCCTGCAGGTCTATGATGTTCGTACTATACTTGCTGGCAGTTCTGGCATTTGGACACAAAATCAACTATGTCCCTTTTCATCCCGGGCCACCAGTAACGTTTCATCAAGTTCCTGTACATTTTGGTCACACGCGGATGAATTGAGTACCGCAAACCATGGGCTTCTGCCCAAATTCTCTGAATTATATCATCAACCCGAGGAATACAAATCCTCTCCCTGAAATGCAACACTCCACCAGAGTCTAACATGACGTCTCTGGACTCCCCGGATATTACCTTACCTCGCAACTTACCCAGTTTCGGATCCTGAAACTGTTTCGCCTTTATTTCCTCTATGAAGGTGGACTTGACCTCAATGCTGGCCAACAACCCACCTTAATTTCAAATACCCAAGTGTATGAACTTGGCCTCCAAAACCCAAATCTCCATAGTCAATGGTCGTTTGGAGTCCCTCAAACAATCAAAGCTACCTATGCTATAGTTTTCTGGCTTACTGTGTCTGCCACCACATTAGCCTTAACCGGATGGTACTAAATGGTCACGTCATAATTCTTCAATAAATCCATCCACATCTTCTACCTCAAATTCAAATCCTTTTGAGTGAAAACGTGTTGTAGACTGCGATGATCTGTGAATACCTCACACTTGACACCATAAAGGTAGTGTCTCCAAATTTTCAATGCAAAAACCACCACTGCCAACTCTAAATCGTGAGTCGGGTAATTCCTCTCATGCACTTTCAACTGCCTGGATGCATAGGCTATCACATTCCTATCCTGCATCAACACAGCACCCAAACCAAAATATGAAGCATCACAGTAAACAACAAAGTCCTTACCTTCAACCAGCAAGGACAAAATATGGGTTGTGGTCCTAAGTGTCTTGAGCTTTTGGAAGCTCTCCTCGCACTTGTTGGACTACACAAACGGTACCTCCTTTTATGTCAGTCTGGTCAGGTGAGTAGAAATAGAAGCATAATTCTTAACAAACCTCTGGTAGTACCCCGCGAGCCCAACAAAACTCTTCACCTCTGTCACAAAACTAGGCTGAACCCAACTCTTGACTGCCTCAATTTTTTGGGGATCCACCATCACCCCCATTTCTAACACTACATGCCCCAAGAATGCCATGGAAGTCAACCAAAACTCACACTTAGTGACTTTTGCATAAATCTTTTGGTGCCTAAAGATATCCAGCACAATACGAAGATGATTAGCTTGCTCCTCCCTACCCTTAGAGTAGAAAAAAATATCATCGATGAAAATGATAATGAAGGAATCCAAGTAGGACTTAAAAACCCCATTAATCAAACTCATGAATGTTGCCGGCGCATTGGTAAAACCAAATAACATTACTAGAAACTCGTAATGCCCATACCAAGTCTGAAAAATAGTTTTCGGAATATCCTCAGGCCTAAACTTTAACTGATGGTACCCCGACCTCAAGTCGATCTTTGAGAACACGGATGCACCCTGAAGCTGGTCAAAAAAATAATCTATACAGGGTAGAGGGTACTTATTCCAAATGGTCACATTGTTGAACTACCTATAATCTATGCACATCCCCATACTACCATCCTTCTTCTTCACAAATAAAAATGGAGCACCCCAAGGTGAAGCACTGGGACGTATAAATCCCTTATCTAGGAGTTCTTGAAGCTGAGTCTTAAGTTCCCTTAACTCTGCCGGAGCCATACGATACAGAGGAATGGAAATGGGATGAGTGTCTGGCTCAAAATCAATACAAAAATCTATATCCCTGTCCGCAGGCATACCAACCAAGTCCGCTGGAAACACCTCTAAAAATTCAAAAACCACTGGAACTGACTCAATAGGTGGGAACTCCACACTATTATCCCAGAGATGAGCTAAGAAGGTTAGGCACCCCCTTCCCACTAGCTTCCTAGCCCAGACAAATGATATTATCTTAACTGGCTTAGGCCTATACACACCTTCCCACTCTAGTCTATCCTTACCCAGAATCTCTAGAGCCACAGTATTGGTGTTATAGTTCAACACAACATGATAAGGAGATATCCAGGTCATACCCAAGATAATATCAAAATCATCCATATCCATAATTACCAAGTGTACCCAAGTATGTAACCCCATAAACACAACAGAACAGTCATGATACACATGAGTCACAATCACAGACTCTCCAACTGGGGTAGAAACATGGATAGGGGAATCAAGGATATCACAAGTCAAACCCAGCCCCAAAGCAAAACTCACAGACACATAAGAATACATAGAGCCTGGATCAAATAATACCGAAGCCATTTTATCGCAGACAAGAATAGTACATGTGATCACTGCATTTGAGGCTTCCACCTCGGTCCTCCTTAGAAAAGCATAGCAATAATCCTGATCATTAATCTGAGCAACTTCCTAGACCGGTTGTGTTGTACCCTTGCCTGCGCCACCGTTGGGTTCTTTCTAAGTCTTTGATAAAGAAGTTCACAAACATGTCTAACTTTTGGAATGAAGTCAGCAACATAATTTAAGCTTCCTAAGAACCTCTGAAGTTGGGTTTTGTCAGGAATTTCGTTGGGAAATTTGGAGGAGAATTCAATGGCCCTGCAAATAGGTTTGTAGGATCCTTGATAAAGATCATGTCCTAAAAACCTGATATTGGTTTGAAAGAGCACCATTTTCTTAGCACTAATAACCAAACCATTATTCTTTACAATTTTGAGGAAGGTGTTAAGATGTTTGAAATGAGAATCAATGTTCTCTGAAAAGATTAGCACATCATCAATGTTAACAATTGACATATAGGAATAATCATTAAATATGGAATTCATGATATTTTAAAATTCAGAAGGGGCATTCTTGAGCCCAAAAGGCATTACATTCCATTCATATTGTCCAAATAGGACATTGAAAGCAGTTTTATATTTATATAATTCAGAAATCTGAATTTGCCAAAACCCTGATTTCATATCAAACTTGCTATAAATATTAGCTTTAAAAGTCCTTTTTAAAAGATCTCGTTTGTTAGGTATGGGGTACCTGATCCATTTTAAAATGGAGTTTAAAGGTTATAATTGATTACCAGTGTTGGTGCTCCTCTTTCTTTCTCCGCATTTTTATTAACGTAGAAAGCAGAACAACTCCAAGGTGATTTAGAAATCCTGATAATCTTGTTTTTTAAAAGAATGTTAATCTCTTTCTTACAAAATTCCATCATCTCGTGATTCATCAGGATGGGCCTTGCTTTAGTAGTGATGGATTGTTCATTGAATCCTTCAATGTATGGTAAGTCGACAATATGTCTCTTTCGTTCCCAAAAAGCATTTGGAAAATCGGAACATATTTCTCATTCAAAAGTCTTTTGAAGATTGGCTATCTTGCTAACCATCTCCGGGGTTTTTAAAATCTGTTCGATTTTCTTAACACGAATTTTATCCTTTAGAAAGGTGATATGCTGTGAAAGGTTATTAATTTGGAAAACTGTATTTTTTCTTATGAAGTTACTTTCATCTTGTGAAAGGGTTTTAACAAAAGGAAAATGTAGGTATTTTTCGAGTATAGTGGTATTAATACCATTTAAGTCAGTAAAATAAGGTTTTATCTGAGTGATAAAAGGTATTCCAAGAATAATATCTTCATTGATATCTTCTGTTATTACAAAATCATTTGTTAAACAAATGCCATTTTTGCAAATATGAGCTTCAGAAAGCTTATAGTTAATTTTCAAAAGTTCTCCTGTAGCGGAGTATAATTTTGAAGTACTTTTTTGC
The DNA here is from genome assembly GCA_003996215.1 of Jaltomata sinuosa. Lineage (NCBI taxonomy): Eukaryota > Viridiplantae > Streptophyta > Magnoliopsida > Solanales > Solanaceae > Jaltomata > Jaltomata sinuosa. The sequence continues at coordinate 45,643 of QJPP01001669.1, forward strand.
AAATACTTTGTAGGAACTATACCTTTTACTATGCAGTTTCGATCTACACCACTGTCGAGCAAAGCAACTTTGTTAATAACAAAATGTTTGTTAACAACAATTCTAATAGGAATATGATGACTCGGAGGTCTTATTGATGAGATTACCGTTACTCCTGGAGCTGCAGAGGCAGAAGGATTGTTACCAGTTTTGGCGACAAATGGTCCAGTCAAATGGTCATTGTTGATTTACTCAACCTCATTTTCTTGTGAGGATTCATTGTCTGAATCTGGTTCTTGTAGAGTAGTCTTTTTCAGGATCTGATCTGTAAGAACATCCATTTCAACTTTTCCTAGTTAAGATTTGATATCTCTAATCTCTTCTTTAAGATTAGATACTTTGTGACGAATATCGGATATAGAGGGTTCAGAATTACTATCTAAATGATTCATGATTTGTTTCATACTAAGTGGTTCGACAGCTGGACGAGATTTCAGTTTGTTCGAGTTGAGAATAATCATTTTGAGCTCTAGGAGAAAGTGATTTCTAGCCTCTTCATCAGCAATGTGCTGAATAACGTCAAAAAGAGCTTCTTTCGAATGATCTGAAAGTACTCGAATGGATTGGGGTGTATTGTCATATGTACAAAAAGCTTCGGTACAAGTGCAATCTTTTCCTGATTGACTGTCGTCTGATTCATAATCAAGATCAATGTCTTCATCATCGCTGTATTCATCAGACGTATCTGGAGGTTTAGAAAAAGGTTCATCAAGTATAGCAAGGAGTTTTCCTTTGATATCTTCATCGATATTAAGAAGATTGATCTTTTTTTTCTTGGTTTTGGATTGACATTCATTAGCTTTATGGCATGTCTTGCCACATGTCCAACATACATCCACTTTTGCATCCCTAGGCCTCTTAGACCTGGATTTCCTTCTCCTAGGTCTGGTAGAATCATCCCTCCTTCGGGATTTCTTCCTGTGAGATTTCTTCTCACTTTTATCTTTCTTTATTTTATCTGGGCGAGTGATAAAGCCAAAGTCTCTATAAAAACATCCAAGTTCTCTTTTGGAAGATGACTGCTCTTTCTTAAGTTGAGGCTTAAGCTTAATGTCTGTTCAGAGTTCAAGCCCTACAATATTAATGGTACTTATTAAATCACCATAGGTTAAATTGTTGTAAGGGATACGACCGTCATTGCGATCTTGAATCTTTGTCCTTACTTTATCTGCAAATAGGGGAGGTAAATCGTTGATGAAGCGTTCTTTCGAAAAATCCAAATTGTAATCTAGACGAATCATAACCTTGCTGAGAAAGGCATGTTTGTAATGAATAAAGTTGTCTAGATTCGGACAACTCAGATTACTCATGATTTGGAGAATCCTATCTTGAAATAACTTTGGCTCGCCAATGAAATGCTTAGCGATATGATATAAAAGGGTAGCACAGGCATCTTGTCTAGTAACTTGAGAAGTAGTTTGATTGCTACCTATTATTTTAGCATTTGTCTCCGTTGCAGTTGCGTTGATAATGAGATGCTTAGTTTCATCCGTGAAATAGTTGTCCCACCAATGTTTTAACATTCTGGTGAAACCTGCAACTATCATGGATGCAATATCTTTATTTGTGGAGCCTCTCATTTTATAGGTTGTTATAGCAACTCCCATTTTATGGAGTTTATTGTATGTCGATGCTCAGCTAAGCCATCAATGTTCCATTCAGTGATGCTTCTTCCTTCATGAGAAGAAGTGGATAAGAACGTATTTTCCTCATACTGCAGGTCTGGGAAAGAAGGTTTGTTATGATAGTTTTTCATGTTATGAAAATGACTATTGGAAAGTTTTTGAAGGAGAGAAGATTTCTCCTGGAGGGTTTGAACAGATTTCTCCTGGAGGGTTTGAACAGATTTCTCCTGAAGGGTAGAAACCTTTTTTGGGGTTTTATCATCATTTTTTGAGATGTTGAAGTTGTTAAATTGGGTATTGATTTTTTCAATGACACTTCAAGTTACTTCAAAAGTATCAGATAGTTTAGGGAATTTTTCTTTCAAAAATTCTGGGATTCTAAACCCTGGGTAGGTTTCAATTTTATGACTATATGAAGTAGAAGCCGGAGTTGGTCTTCCACTAATGGTTGGTTTGGTATCTTCTATTTGTCTGGATATGACATGAAGAATTTGGTTTTAGTAGTTGTTTTGTTCCACTACTCGGTCAATGTCTGCAACTGTGAGTAAAGCGCCAGTCTTATCACTTTTCTCTTTAAAGGAGAAGCTTTAATTATTGTTCCTGCAACAGGGATGTTAATCGCTTCTAGAGGAGGAGTAATAGATTCAACAACCTTATTGGAAGCAGTATACCATTTGTTAATGATAACATGTAATGACTCAATACAATTTTCAATTTTTCCAGTCATTTCAAACCATTTGAAGAATTCAATTTCACAACCGATTCTTCTCATGTCATCCATCCATGAATCTCTAAAGGATTCTCTTTGTTTAAGGGTATAGGTGGTAACATACAATTTTCTCCTTATTTGATTATCTGGATGGATCCATTGGTCATGTAGAATACTTGGGTTTGGCCTAAAGACCTTTTTTGTCTTAAGCATTCCAAGCCAAGCAGGTTTTTCTTCTGGTGGTTCCATCTCGCTTGCGGAGGGACTTCCTGGGAGATCTTGGTAGAACACCTTGGGGATGTTTCCTGAAAAGTCTACCCCTGTGAATTTACCTTTGTTGTTGTCATTGGTTATGCTATCATCATCCTGCAAACCATTCAAATGGATCCCAGATTTTTTTTTATAGTAAATCATGAATATTTGATATAGGCGGGGTTGTTCTCATCCCTGGAATGTTCAATCTCTATTGAATCGGTATCAACAAGAATAGCTCATAGAACCTTCTGGTGTTTAATGGATTATTAGTATCCACATAATTTGAATTTGTGTAGCAAGGTCTGATCAAATGATTTGTATTCTTTGTTTAATGCCATTATTGCAGTACCTGTGAAACAATAAAGTCAAAAGATTCTTCTTTTGGATTTGGTTTGGAAGGAATGGTTTTAGTTAACTCACGGTTAATAGCTTGGGCGAAAGACTCAGGTGGTTTCGTGGTATAATTTTCTTTGGCTTGAATGAAGCTAGAAGATGCTCCCTGATCAATGGGTTTTATAGGCCTAAGATTGATTGTCTTAGGTTGAGGTGGACAAAGCAACTTTGGTGGTTGCAAAGGGAAAGGTAGTCGTGGATAATCGGCTAGGGCTGTGAATTTATTTTGGAAGGTTAGTTCAGGTCTTTGTTGAGCTTCGATTTTTGCTGGAGTTAAAGGGGTAAGGATAAATGGTCTAGCCATTTGGGCTCAAGAATGCCCCTTCTGAATTTCAAAATATCATGAATTCCATATTTAATGATTATTCTTATATGTCAATTGTTTACATTGATGATGTGCTAATCTTTTCAGAGAACATTGATTCTCATTTCAAACATCTCAACACCTTCCTCAAAATTGTGAAGAATAATGGTTTGGTTATTAGTTCTAAGAAAATGGTGCTCTTTCAAACCAATATCAGGTTTTTAGGACATGGTCTTTAACAAGGATCCTACAGACCTATTTGCAGAGCCATTGAATTCTCCTCCAAATTTCCCAACGAAATTCCTGAAAAAACCCAACTTCAGAGGTTCTTAGGAAGTTTAAATTATGTTGATGACTTCATTCCAAAAGTTAGACATATTTGTGAACCTCTTTATAAAAGACTTAGAAAGAACCCAGTCCCTTGGAGTACTGAACAAACCCAAGTTGTCATTCATGTCAAAGCTTTAGTCCAAGCTATTCCTTTTCTAGGAATCCCTAACCCTAATGCATTTATGATTGTTGAGACAGATGCATCTGATGCAGGTTATGAAGGAATTCTTAAACAAAAAGTAGCTCCTGAATCTACAAAACAATTAGTTCATTTTACATCTGGAATCTGGAATTCCGCTCAAAAAAATTATTCAAGAGTTAAAAAGGAAGTTTTGTCTGTGGTGTTATGTATCACTAAATTTCAAGATGACCTTGTAAATAAAGAATTTTTATTAAGAGTAGCTTGTAAATCTACTAAAAAAATCTTGCAAAAAGATGTTAAAAATTTGGTTTCAAAACAGATATTTGCTAGGTGGCAAACCTTACTATCTACCTTTGATTTTAAGATTGATTTTATTAAAGGAGAAGATAATTCTCTACCAGATTTCTTAACTCGTGAATTCTTGCAGGGAAAGCATGAGGCCATTTAGACCCATTACTCCTTCCAAAGGAGACAATACTCATCTTAAGTAAAGCGGAATTATAAGAGAAAATACTTACAAGAAACTGACGTTTATTGCGTAACTTCAAACATAGCATACAAGAGGGAATTACAAGAAAGAAGAGTTTTCAGAATAATATTGGAAATTTTCTGATGCCTCTAAACATTAATAAAGACTTCCTTATTTAGGAGAGGAATGGAGGGGAAGGGTTAACCTTTTCATTGTGGAAGAACAGATGGACGATTAAGATCTTACCGACTCTAATGGAGGGTCAAGATCTTGTCGACACTAATGGAGGGTCCTACTTTTAATAAAGTACAGATAGTGGGAATCTCTTTTTTCTCAATGAAAACATAAGGGCCCACTTGGTTTGTCATTTAGCCTCTCATCGGATGCCAATTTAGAATAGTTAAATACCACTTAATGGAAAAATAATTATGGCTTTGCCTCTATTTTTCCATAAGGGTCCTTTTCCTATTCATAATAGGGATCCATGTAAGCCAAGGCCAAACCTTTGGGTTTACACATATCACCATTATCTTCACTGCTACCTTCTGTAGAAGCGGCATCTTCTATCATTTTCATGATCTGTGATTCCTCATATTCATCTAAGTTTTTCAATGCATCTTCCAATTTCTTTTTGAGAGCTGCTTTGGATGAATTCTTTGTTGATGGAGATTTTGAAGATGGATTCATCTGGACTTTAGTCTTAGGTTATTTGGGAACCCAACCTTTAACTTGAATTTATTTACACAAATATTTAATTCGTTCTATATCCGTCTTAGAGAAATTCCAAGTAATGATATAGGATATTCTTTTCTGAATATAATATTTGCATAATTTGATATGCTTTGGCAATGTTGTAATTTGTTCTTTAATTTGAAATTCTTCAAATTTGCTGAGAAATTATTGGTGAAGGATCTTTTCGATTCCTCCAAATAAATTCCACCATTCATAAAACCATCGAGGAATGGTAGCTTTGGTAATACTTGGACTGTATTTTATGAACCAAGTGTGTCTTGGTCTCAAATAAAGGAAATTCATCCATGCTGACTTATAGTCATACCAGTTGTAGGTCTATGGCCTATGCGTCATTTATAATGCAATAGGAGTATGTAAATGGTCTGCAAACCATTCAAATGGATCCCAGATTTTTTTGATAGTAAATCTTGAATATTTGATATAGGCGGGGTTGTTCTCATCCCTGGAATGTTCAATCTCTATTGAATCGGTATCAACAAGAATAGCCTCATAGAACCTTCTGGTTTTTAATGGATTATCAGTATCCACATAATTTGAATCTGTGTAGCAAGGTCTGATCAAATTATTTGTATCAACATTGTTGTATTCTTTGTTTAATGCCATTATTGGCAGTACCTGTGAAACAATAAAGTCAAAAAATTCTTCTTTTGGATTTGGTTTGGAAGTAATGGTTTTAGTTAACTCAGGGTTAACAGCTTGGGCGAAAGATTCAGGTGGTTTCATGGTATAATTTTCTTTGGCTTGAATGGAGCTAGAAGATGCTCCCTGATCAATGGGTTTTATAAGCCTAAGATTGATTGTCTTAGGTTGAGGTGGACAAAGCAACTTTGGTGGTTGCGAAGTGCAAGGTAGTCGTGGATAATCGGCTAGGGCTGTGAATTTATTTTGGAAAGTTAGTTCAGGCCTTTGTTGAGCTTCGGTTTTTGATGGAGTTAAAGGGGTAAGGATAAATGGTCTAGCCATTTTAGCTTTGGGAGGATTGTCTCCTTTGGAAGGAGCAACGGGTCTAAATGGCCTCATGCTTTCCCTACAAGAATTCACGAGTTAAGAAATCTGGTAGAGAATTATCTTCTGCTTTAATAAAATCAATCTTAACATTAAAGCTAGATAGTAAGGCTTGCCACCTAGCAAATATTTGTTTTGAAACCAAATTTTTAACATCTTTAGCAGATTTACAATCTACTCTTAATAAAAATTCTTTGTTTACAAGGTCATCTTGAAATTTAGTGATACATAGCACTATAGACAAAACTTCCTTTTTAACTGTTGAATAATTTTTTTGAGCGGAATTCCAGATTTCATATGTAAAACGAACTAATTGTTCTGTAGATTCAGGATCTACTTTTTGTTTAAGAATTCCTCCGTAACCTGCATCAGATGCATCAGTCTCAACAATCATAAATGCATTAGGGTTAGGGATTCCTAGACAAGGAATAGCTTGGACTAAAGATTTGACATGAATGACAGCTTGGGTTTGTTCAGTACTCCAAGGGACTTCCTGGGAGATCTTGGTAGAACACCTTGGGGATGTTTCCTGAAAAGTCTACTCCTGTGACTTTACCTTTGTTATTGTCATTGGTTATGCTATCCTAATCCTCTGGGGCTTTTGAGGGAGACACAGATCTGGGAACAGGTCTCAAAGGACATGATGTTGAAGGTCGGGAAGAAGATGATCTTCTCGAATTTTCAAGAAATTTGAGGTCAATCAACCCGTCAGGGAACTGAATGACTCTTTCAATTTGATGTCTCTCAGAATAAGATGAAGAGGGTAAGGTGATGGCGTCAAAATTCCAATCACTATGTGAAAGAATATCGTTCCATCTTAAAAGACGAGGAACAAAGATAGTACTATGGTCATGGTTTGCTTCCATAAGCATAGTTTCACCTCCAGGGCTCTCAATTCGAGCCTTTGGTGCAAGAGTGGTTTTCATAAGCCTATAGTATACTCTGTAGATAATTGCTATCTCTCGAATATTGGCTTTGCTGTTAAGATTCTTGGTTTTGACATTGAGCGTCAAGGAATCCATGACATTAGGATCATTAATGTCTACGGAAAAGTTAGGGTAACAGTTAAAGTAAACTGGGCCATCTGCTAGGTTACTCTGGAGGACTCCTAATAGCGAATCATCAAAATTAAGAAATCTATCATCTTTAAGGAGGACACAAACGAGAATATCAAGGCTCTTACGGAAAAGAGGCTTGACAGCCACTTGCACTAAACCAATATGCATATAATTAAAATTATTTCTATAACGATTGATATCATTATTTTTAAGTAATTTAATAATTTTTAGAGAATTATTAATAGCAATTGTAGATTCACAAGTCTTAATATTGTGACGAGTAATATAACTGAAATTACCTAGATGGTAAATCTTTTTAAAAGGTTCTTCTGGTAAATTCTAGTTTTGTAAATCATTCTCTAGCTTAGCAATCTTAGTTGCTTGAGAAGATAAATTGGTACTACTCAAAATATGTTGGTTGCTTTCCATACAATTTTTGAAAATACTGTCTAATGGACTTATAGTACAAAATTATTTTAGCAAGTAAAGTGATAATAATAAGCATGTAGGTATGTAAGAACTATTAAAAATATATCAACAATCCTAATACTGCTTTCTATGGTAGGTTCTCTTGGTTTTACAACAGTTCTTTTCTTAGAGTCATCTTAGCTACGGGACCACCATTTCAACAGGTCTAGATTCCCTCCTGGCTACAACGACCTTACAAATTCGGCTGACCACCGTACTAACCGGATATTAATCGGTTACCTCATACTCATAAGAGAGAACGAATACCTCACACCAAGTATAGAAGCAGCATGAAGGAACATGATAAATGAATTAATAATCATATACAAACTAACAAGTAAATTATCACATACTTATTAAAATAATTAAGTCATGCCTTAGACAATATATGTGCTTAGTTTTCTAGCCATTTTAGAGGTCCTCGCTCTACTATAGCGGTCCCGCTATAGCAGACGACTTCCGCTATAGCGGTCTTAAGTAGGTGTTGACCGCCTTGACCACCGCTATAGCGGTATTTTCTACCACTATAGCAAAGGTCGCTACGGCAGACCATTGCACTCGTCATGGACAGAATATCCAGAAATCTCCCAGTTTTGGCCATTTTACAACACATTTACTTTCCTCGACGACCCAAAATAACCCCTTCACGTCAAACGTAATTCTGAGAGTTCAACTTATCCAATTTTGATTCTGAAAAGTCTTTCGGACTCCTTTATGTCTTTTCTACGTGGAAAACTAGCTCAAAATAAGACAAAAAGACTAATCCTTACTCGAATTACCCTAGACTCTACCTCACTCCAAAACCAGCCGAGGCTAGCCTAGCCTAGAATATCAAACTCCCAAACCCAGAGTTTTCTAACTCTAAAACTTGGCACGATTGGACTACCTGTAACGACAGACCCAGTCATTACAACATATACTAATTTACCCATCGTTCATCCCCGAAAAATCAAACCCAAAATTACAGAAATAAAAGGAGTGAAATGTAGTACCTGAATCCTTAAACAGTTGAGGGTACTTTCCCGCATGTCCTTCTTGGTTTCCCAAGTGGCTTCCTCAACCGGACGATGCTTCCACTGAACCTTCACCATATCAATCACCTTTGTACTCAACCTCCGGACATCCTGAGCAAGAATCAAAACTGGTTCCTCCTCATAACAAAGATCCTTATCAAAAAGTACCTCATCCCACTTGATGATGTAATCCCCATCCCTATGGTATAGCTTAAGCATGGATACATGGAATACCGGATGGATGCCCGATAAACTAGGTGGCAGTGCTAGCATATAAGCCACTGGCCCCACAATTTCAAGAACTTCAAACGGACCGATGAACCGAGGGCTAAGCTTGCCCTTCTTACCAAACCATATAACCCCTTTCATTAGTGAAACCTTCAATAATACCTGTTCACCAGCCTGAAAGTCCATGTCTCGAACATTGCGGTCTGCATACTCCTTCTGCCTTCTTTGAGCAGCCAGCAACTTGGTATGTATGCCCCTTACCTTTTCCTGCGCTTCCTTCACTAAGTCTATGCCCAGAGGCTTTACATCACCTTCCTCAACCCACTCAACCGGTGATCTGCAGTTCCACCCATACAGTGCCTCGAACGGTGCCATATCAATACTGGAGTGGTAGCTATTATTGTATGAGAATTCGCACAATAGTAGAAACTGGTCCCAATAACCCCCGAAGTCCATCACACATACTCTCAGCATGTCCTCCAATACCTGGATCATCCTTTCTGACTGACCATTAGTCTGAGGATGGAAGGCTATGCTAAAAGTGAGTTGTGTACCCAACACTTCATGTAACTTTCCACAGAACTTAGAAGTAAACTGCGTACCCCTGTTTGAAATGATGGACAGTGGTACTCCATGCAGTCTCACAATCTCCTTCACATAGATCTTAGCTAATTGCTGCGAATTGTAGTCTACCCTGACCAGAATAAAATGAGAGGACTTGGTCAACCTATCAACAATGACCCAAATTGAGTCATACTTACCCAATGTCTTGGGAAGACCCACCATGAAATCCATGTCTATCCTTTTTCACTTCCACTCTGGAATTGGCATTCTCTGAAGTACTCCTACAGGTCTATGATGTTCGTACTATACTTGCTGGCAGTTCTGGCATTTGGACACAAAATCAACTATGTCCCTTTTCATCCCGGGCCAACAGTAACGTTCCGTAAAGTTCCTGTACATTTTGGTCACACCCGGATGAATTGAGTACCGCGAACCATAGGCTTCCGCCAAAATTCTCTGAATTATATCATCAACCCGAGGAACATAAATCCTCTCCTTGAAATGTAACACTCCACCAGAGTCTAACATAACGTCTCTGGACTCTCCAGATATTATCTTACCTCGCAACTTACCCAGTTTTGGATCCTGAAACTGTTTTGCCTTTATTTCCTCTATGAAGGTGGCCTTGACCTCAATGCTGGCCAACAACCCACCTTGATCTGAAACACCCAAGTGCATGAACTTGGCCTCTAAAGCCCGAATCTCCTTACCCAATGGTTATTTGGATGCCCCCAAAAAGCCAAGCTACCCATGCTAACAAATTTCTGGCTTAATGTGTCTGCCACCTTATTAGCCTTACCCAGATAGTACTGAATGATCATATCATAATCCTTCAATAACTCCATCCACCTCCTATTCCTCAAATTCAAATCCTTTTTAGTAAAAACGTGTTGTAAACTGCGATGATCTGTGAATACCTCACACTTGACACCATAAAGGTAGTGTCTATAAATTTTAAATGCAAAATTCACCGCTGCCAACTCTAAATCGTGAGTTAGATAATTCCTCTCATGCACTTTCAACTGCCTGAATGCATAGGCTATCACATTCCTATCCTGCATCAACACAGCACCCAAACCAGAATGTGAAGCATCACAATTGTCACGACCCAATATCTCAAGTCATGATGGCACCTACAATCCCCCAGTAGGCGAACCAATTCCCGTAGCCCAGAACGGTTAGTAATGGGCTACTACCTAACCAAAATGCACCAGCAAACAGAAATAAGCAAAAGCAAAACTCGAATATAAATACATAAAGGAAACTACACCAACCCCAAGACTTGGTATCAATAGTACAGAAGCTTCTAATAGGATACAAGTGCTAGTAGTAACAAAATACAACATAAATTGCCTCCGAAAGTACAAGGAGCAACAGTACAATAGATGAGATGTAGACAAGCCCCGACCGTCAGGCGCTCACCCTAGTCTCAAAGATCCAAAAGCTGCACGAGTCTCCAACGTGATCAACGGCGAAAGCTCAGCTAATATCTGCACAAAAAAGTGCAGAAGTGTAGTATGAGCACCAAAACCACGGGTACTCAGTAGGTATCATAGGCGGACTGAGTGCATATAAGCATATAAAAGAAGTAAGTAACAGATAGCAAGAAAGCAGTCACTGAAGCAATAAGCAAGGCACAAGGAGCTAGCACAGATCATCCATTACCAAGAGCTTCAAGTAACACATGCTAGCACAGAGATACAATTACTCAGAATCACAGGTGAAGGAAAGGAGAACGCACCTGGAGTCCTTGCACAACAATATAAGTAAGTAGAGAGAAGTTGAGAAAATAGCGGTATACTGGTAACCTCAAGTGGAAGGAAAAGACGGAGAGCAGTCTAACATACTCAAAATGGAATCAACCAGTATAAGGAAATCATAACACCAATCCAACCATATGATAGCATAACCAAGGAATCACCTCACAAGTACAACCTTAGGATGAAATAACTAGGCCACAATAACCGAGAGATACCACTCAACTTCCCACAAGAATAGAACCAGAGTCTCACAGTCTGCTCAGAAGGCCACCCAAAAGTGCCTCAATAAGATAGGACTCCAAAGCCCTCTCAATAATCAAAAATCCCACAACCAAAGCCTCAATAGGCTAGCCATCACTAATCTTTCAAGAACCGGGTGCCAAGACAAGCTCTAAGTAAAAACAGGAGTAAATATAGTCTACCTACAGTCGCAACAGCCACCCATACAACCGAGGAACACAATAAAGTGAAAACAAACCCTCCGACATCCCATACTACCGGAGCGTACACTGAACACACAACAAACAAGGGTGGAATCCAATGCATGATATGATGTGTGAAATAGAACCTCTGTATGTACCTCCTCCGGTGCCAATCAGGCCCAGCAGGTAGGTTCCATGGAAGGACTCAGCCTGTATACCTCTACTCCACCGTATACCTTTCCCTCCAGCGCACGCAGCCCGAAGCCCCAGGCCCAGAGCAGCAAGGTCCATGGAGGTCCCCGACCCTATACTAAAACTCATTATCAAGACATGTCATCCGGAAGCAAGTCCGGGATCAAGATAGAGACCCAGTCTCAAATATGCATGCCCAGACCCTGTCCTGGATTAAAGTAGTATAAAATGCCTCAAAAACCCCTGCAAGGGTGCCCGGGCGTAACCGGGTCTAAAACTGTAGTAAATCAAGTCTAGTGCTCTGCCCTGCAGAGACTAGTATCAGTAATAAAATCAAGTCTGGTGCTCTGCCCCGCAGAGACTAGTATCAGTAATAAAATTAAGTCTGGTGCTCTGCCACGCAGAGACTAGTATCAATAATAAAATCAAGTCTTGTGCTCTTCCCCGCAGAGACTAGTACAACTAATAAAATCAGTGCGAAAACATCCAAAAATCCCTTTTTTTATCATCAACAGTACCAAAAAGGGCCCCCAGGGCCATGCAGATTTAGGAAAACTATCAGTAGTGGCTCGCAGCCAAAACTGTAGTAAAACATGCAGGGGAAAACCTTTTTCATGGATGATATGCTTGCACACAAATATAAAAGTTGCCCAACGGCTCACAACAATTCCTATCAGCCCTGCACAGGACCAATAGCTACTCAGCAGACATAACCAGCCTAAAAGGATAATCTCTATGTCCGGGACTCGCGGACATTCCTAAATAGCCCACCATCTATGTTCCAGAGTCAACACAAGGCCACACAGGACCACAAGGGTAATATACAATACTACACGAATACTACAAACAACGCATGAAATAACGAACAAACAAGGTGGACAAGGTCTGGGGTACCAACCTATAACAACCCATCCAAGGATGTTAATTAATGCAGTTATAGCCTATATACGCAGAGTCTAGATAGATGAAAACCATAACTTACCTGTCATCCGATGACTAGCTGAGTGAACGACGTCGTCCAGGCTCGAACTGCTCCAGGAAGCTCTGAATCACACAAAACAAATACTTTCAACTGAAGCCCAAAGGTGTCTCTATGAAGCCTGACCAACCAAGGTATTTGAACAATTGCTAGAATCGACAACGCTGCAAGAACGAGCCATAGCCAATTGATAAGGTGTTAATGTCACACTCGCGACCAGCCAACTCCAAAGCATAAAAATGAGTCCAATAACAATAACAAATGGCAGCTAAATCCAACAACAATACGTTAACCACATCTCCAAGGAGCGACGAGCTCCCGAGGCCCTATTTCAAGGCATACTTCACGTTTGTCCAATCCAATCACTATCGTATGTGATCCCAAAAAGAATCGCACAATTTCCCAATCCCTCCAGAACCTTACCATAACCAGAACACCACAACAATAACCAAACATAACAAGATAAAGGGGATGTCCAAAGCCACAAATCTAAAATACCATTTAGGGGCTCAGAAATCCATAAAACAATACTAGAACATATAATAATGAAGGAGGGTCGTAGGAGGAACGTTACCTCAACAAAAAGCTTTGAAATACCAAGCTAAACATGCTGTTATAAGGACCCACCACTATATATAACAATATACGGCAAGAAAACACGACAAACATGCCGATAACAATAAGTTCTCCTCGGAATTGATTCTAAAGCTCAAATTAAGAATGAGTCAAGGATTTAGAACCCTTAACTTACGATAATCAAATGATAATACCATAAAAATATCAGTTCCACGAGCTGCCTCCTTGCAGTAGCAACAAACGGAGCCAAAACGACGAGAAAACTATACCACGACGATGAGCTCGCGACGTAGAGCAACTTCCGTTAAACTTCCGAATTGAAAGGATCAAGGTCCATGGATTATTTATAAGGTTTATATATGATTTTGTAAGGTTTTGGTATATTTTTGTGGGTTTAAAACAAAGGAGAAGCTGATTTATAAAGGTAAACCGACTTAGGATGCGGGCCCCACCTTGACGTGTCTGCTTGTGCAGTCTTACGAAAACGTGAATATCTCCCTATTTTGAATTCGTATGAACAAGAGGTTTAGTGCGTTGGAAACTAGACTCGTAGACGTTCGATTTGGTATATCGGGGTCCCACTAACTCTTTATAAATAGGGAGAAACACCCCAAGACATTTAACCCAAATTTGAAGAGAATTCCTTAAAGGAATTTACAATAACTTTTTCCGACTTTTGTTTCGCAACTTGCTTGACTTCAAAACTTATCATACAACCATTTTGCGATTATAATACCTCATAACACATCCCTCTTAGTATATTAGACACTATTAGTCTTACCCCAAAAGCACAGGTTACTTTAAACCTTCCAAACGGGCGAGGTGTTACACGAGGCATTTCTTTAACTCGAACTTTCTAGTAAGGAATTTCTTTGACCTAGAACCTTGGTTTAATTCTTTGATATTACCAAGAATGTTGTCGGAAGTCAACGATTTCCAAAGTTGAAGCTCTAAAACAAGGAACGACCATAAAGACCAAACAAACGGCCCGGACACCATACTACAAGTCCCCACAAGCCATAAATGACTTGGGCCGCTACAAGTAAGCTCTAATGGTACAAGAAAGGCGAAAATGTGTAAGTGACCGGAAGGGTCATTACATCATCCACTACTAAAAAGACTTTCGTCCCCGAAAGTCGGGAAGGAAGAAAATACCAGAGATTTAAGAATAGCGGATACAACGCCCGCACTACTCTCTCAGACAACCGAGTAACCTCCGCGACCAGATGGCACCCAATAGAACAGAACCAAAGAAAGTAACCAAGCCTTAATTTCTTACTAGCCAAGCTAGATTTCAACCTCCAAAGATCTGCCAACCCAAACTGAACCTCGAGAATCTTAACCAAAAATCATCGACAAAACACCAAAACCAGAGCACCGAGGCGATCAACACACAAAACTCGAATCCTCAAAACTATACCAAGTTTACTAGAAAATCCATCAACCTAAAACTCTAACTCATGAACCCGCTGTTCCGCAAAAGCCCCTTTTTTTTTGAACTGAATCCTTTAGCTCCACAAAAAGGAATCTGCATACAAGCTGAACACTCAAACCACCCTTGAAGCATCAACTGACACACTAGAGATCCATAGTTCCTGCTTATACTTTACCACGAACGAAGTCACCCATTGTACAAATGCGTTTTAGGCCAAGATATAGGCTACTAACCTTTGCCATCCAAGATAACAACCCGTAGCATATCATTGAAAATGAAGTTACCTGCCTTGACTGACCACCAACGAACGAACAAACATTTTTTTTCTAACATCAAATTCACTAACTGAACCGTGCCAGGTATGAATCAGCTGAAAGTGAATGAACCAGGGCAACCTTCCCAAAAGACCTAAACCAAAACCACGATCCTGGAAGAACTGTGGTAAGCCTACCACGAAGTATGTAACCATGAGCCAAGCTCCTAACTCTAGAAAACACTACTGCTACTCCGAACACTCGAACACCATTTGAATGTGAAATTTCCTTATGAATCCCACCTCAGGAAGAAGCCCACCATGCCACGAATATCAAGTCCAAACACCCCGAAGGCAAAGGAAAAAAGTGCATGGGGTTCAAAGTTACCATCTAGCCATAGAAATTTTTGCATATACTTTCAATTCATTCCTTTGGCTCGAATCAACCACTCTACTGGTTCTGCAAACAACCAACCACTTCGAAGCATATACCCTAACGAACTTCTTGTCCATACTGGCCGAGTTTAACCAACACTAGAACCCCACATAAATAACTACTCCGGAGGAATCAATTAAACAAGCTTTCAAATCCTGGGCAAATGAATGGCTATTACCAGTCTCTACGTATCATCAGAGCTCAAAATAGCCTCGCTAGTCTCAACCCATACAAGCTGACCACATAAAGCATACACCACTGCTGAAGCTTAAACTTACGCCACTGAGTCTGTCCAACCATGGTAGAAGAACCTCGTACTAACTAGAACACTGCTGAAATCTAGAATATCTCGCCTTTTGCAGAAATTAGCAAGGACTAGGTGTCCAAGGCCAATAGCCGCATCCACAACTGAAGTAAAAAAGCTAAGTTGCATGCACCCACTGCCTCCCGGCACTAGGATGCTGCAACCAAATAGAAACTACCACAAACCATCCGATGTAACCTGCCAAGCCATGATTCTGAACCCCAACTTTCAAAACTACCAACTAAAGCGTTGGTCGAACCAGAATGCTGCCAATGAACCCGTAAGAACCCAAGCCAACTAGGCCTGAATATGCAAATTGCCAACACCGCAGTTGCTACTGAAACAAAACCAATCGATGGAAAACCCACAGCAATGTGTAGCGGCTGAATCAAATCACCGACCCATAATTCCAAAGCAAGTCTTCATCGCCCCTCAGGCAACTACGAGGACACATAATCACATACAAAGAGTATCTCCCTTCTTTTCAACTAAACAAAAATGCTTCCTTAGCACATACTAAACCTTACAAATCCTTTCTCAAATAAGAACCTGAAGTCATTACCTTACTACTCATAGCTACACGTCAAATTCAATAAGGCAGGAGAAGAATGGGCTGAATGCCCAACTCACCTGAAATGCCCACAAATACAACCTAACCACGAGTTTATGATCAACACTTAGTCGGTGTGCTTAAAGTCAATACCCAATCACGATGCCAACATCCAGAGCTCATCGAAAGAACTACGATCAAGATTCGTTCCAACTGGAGCTAGGGATACAACAAAACACCCAGCGGACCAGGAAGTGGAGGAGACTATGGGAACAACCCACATACCTGCCAACCTCCTAAACTAATCAACAAAGAGGGTCGACTCTAGACACTCGGGAGACCAAACCAATCTATGCACACTAGCATAACCAATATCTCCCAACTGAGGCAAAATCTCAACTCCGGCCCAACTACCGGTAATACGCCGAACCATCACATGGATCTGTAGCCACGCTAGATAACAGCCTAGGCAACAACTATCTAGGACCGTTCAACAAGGGCAACTCAACCACAAGTCCAAAATCACAATGAAACAGGGGTAACCCAACTAGAAACAGAATAACAAGAACTACCCATGAGCTACAACTCTAGGAAAACACCTCTCAAGGCTAAATTACCCCCATCCACTACTAAAGAATAAACTACCAATAAAATAACATATCGATACTACAATTCGGGTAGCCAAACAACTTAAACAAGTAGCAGGTAGACATATAAGTAATTACACGATAGAAGGGATAGAGTCGCAACACGAGTGGAACTAACATAAGTCGAATGTAGCAAAAGCCTAACCTGCAGCAATAATATCAGGAACCCCTACCTCTGGCCCACCAAGAGGAGTATCAAGCTGATGGGATACAACTCTGGACTGAGTAGTAAAAACTAAAGGCCCAACCGGCCCTCACCGGGGACAAGATCTATAAAGGTGACCAATCTCTCCACAATGATAACAACCAGGCTGTCCGGGATACACAATCACGGGGTAATTCCTAGTAAAGTTCCCATGCTCACCACATCAAAAATAGCCTATACCAGATAACGTCCGATGGGAAAATCTTACCTCGTACTCTTATACCGACAGACAACCCTGCTGAAGAACTAGAAGCTCAACCCTAACTGAAGCACCACTCAAAGAACCGTGTACTGAAACACTCACCGAATGGCTCAAAGTCCTAGCCACGGTGTCTTGAAGCACTGAGGTTGCTATAAATCCAATCAGAGGTTGGGCTGACCCCACACCCCCTATCTAGTGCAGTAAACCCTCACTCTGGAGTCCTGGCGTTGATGGAATCATTGAAGCAACAGGAACAGAAGCCTCGGCACCAACCGTTATCGCACTCGTATGAGGAATCTCAGAGTGAATGAACAACCAAAGTTTAGAAGTCAATAGAGCCAGGAACACACGATGAGGAGCGAAAAAGATGAAACTTTTCCTAACAATGCCCTGTAGCCTCCCGCAGATAGGATACGGACGTTATAGTACCGATACGTGAGACTCTACTTAAACACTTGCTTCTGTACCATGACATCGGTGAACCTAGAGCTCTGATACTAAGCTGTCACAACTCGATTTCTCAAGTCATGATGGCACCTACAATCCCCCAGTAGGCAAACCAATTCCCGTAGCCCAGAACGGTTAGTAATGGGCTACTACCTAACCAAAATGCACTAGCAAGCAGAAATAAGCGAAAGCAAAACTCGAATATAAATACATAAAGGAAACTACACCAACCCCAAGACTGGGTATCAATAGTACAGAAGCTTCTAATAGGATACAAGTGCTACTAGTAACAAAATACAACATAAATTGCCTCCAAAAGTACAAGGAGCAACAGTACAACAGATGAGATGTAGACAAGCCCCGACCATCAGGCGCTCACCCTAGTCTCAAAGATCCAAAAGCTGCACGAGTCTCCAACGTGATCAACGGCGAAAGCTCAGCTAATATCTGCACAAAAAAGTGCAAAAGTGTAGTATGAGCACTAAAACCACGGGTACTCAGTAGGTATCATAGGCCGACTGAGCGCATATAAGATATAAAAGCAGTAAGTAACTGATAGCAAGAAAGCAGTCACTGAAGCAATACGAAAGGCACAAGGAGCTAGCACAGATCATCCATTACCAAAAGCTTCAAGTAACACATGCTAGCACAGAGATACAATTACTCAGAATCAAAGGTGAAGGAAAGGAGAACGCACCTGGAGTCCTTGCACAATAATATAAGTAAGTAGAGAGAGAGTTGGGAAAATAGCGGTATACCGATAACCTCAAGTGGAAGCAAAAGACAGAGAGCAGTCTAACATACTCAAAATGGAATCAACCAGTATAAGGAAATCATAACACCAATCCAATCATATGATAGCATAACCAGGGAATCACCTCACAAGTACAACCTTAGGATGAAATAACTAGTCCACAATAACCGAGAGATACCACTCAACTTCCCACAAGAATAGAACCAGAGTCTCACAGTTTGCTCAGAAGGCCACACAAAAGTGCCTCAATAAGATAGGACTCCAAAGCTCTCTCAATAATCAAAAATCCCACAACCAAAGCCTCAACAGGCTAGCCATCACTAATCTTTCAAGAACCGGGTGCCAAGACAAGCTCTAAGTAAATACAGGAGTAAATATAGTCTACCTACAGTCCCAACGGCCGCCCATACAACCGAGAACACAATCAAGTGAAAACAAACCCTCCGGCATCCCATACTACCGGAGCGTAGACTGAACACACAACAAACAAGGGTGGAATCCAATGCATGATATGATATGATATGATATGATGTGTGAAATAGAACCTCTGTATGTACCTCATCCGGTGCCAATCAGGACCAGCAGGCAGGTTCCATGGAAGGACTCAGCCTGTATACCTCTACTCCACCGTATACCCTTCCCTCCGGCGCACGCAGCCCAAAGCCTCAGGCCCAGAGTGGCAAGGTCCATGGAGGTCCCCGACCCCATACTAAAACTCAGTATCAAGACATGTCATCCGGAAGCAAGTCCGGGATCAAGATAGAGACCCAGTCTCAAATATGCATGCCCAGACCCTGTCCAGGACTAAAGTAGTATAAAATGCCTAAAAAAACCCTGCAAGGGTGCCCGGGTCTAAAACTGTAGTAAATCAAGTCTAGTGCTCCGCCCTGCAGAGACTAGTATCAGTAATAAAATCAAGTTTGGTGCTCTGCCCCGCAGAGACTAGTATCAGTAATAAAATTAAGTCTGGTGCTCTGCCACACAGAGACTAGTATCAGTAATAAAATCAAGTTTGGTGCTCTTCCCCGCAAAGACTAGTACCAGTAATAAAATCAGTGCGAAAACATCAAAAAATCCCCTTTTTTATCATCAACAGTACCAAAAAGGGCCCCAGGGCCATGCAAATTTAGGAAAACTGTCAGTAGTGGCTTGCAGCAAAAACTGTAGTAAAACATGCAGGGGAAAACCTTTTTCATGGATGATATGCTCGCACACAAATATAAAAGTAGCCCAACGGCTCACAACAATTCCTATCAGCCCTGCACAGGCCCAATAGCTACTCAACCGACATAACCAGCCTAAAAGGATAATCTCTATGTCCGGGACTCACGGACATTCCCAAATAGCCCACCATCTATGTTCCAGAGTCAACACAAGACCACACAGGACCACACAGGACCACAAGGGTAATATACAATACTACACGAATACTACAAATAATGCATGAAATAATGGACGAATAAGGTGGACAAGGTCTGGGGTACCAACCTATAACAACTCATCCAATGATGCTAATTAATGCAATTATAGCCTATATACGCATAGTCTAGATATGGAAAAACCATAACCTACCTGTCATTCGATGACTAGCTGCGGGAACGGCATCCTCCAGACTCGAATAGCTCCAGGGCTCTGAATCACACAAAACAAATACTTTCAACTGAAGCCCCAAAGGAGTCTCTATGAAGCCTGACTAACCAAGGTAATGGAACAATTGCTAGAATCGACAAGGCTGCAAGAATGAGCCATAGCCAATTGATAAGGTGTTAATGTCACACTCGCGACCAGCCAACTCCAAATCATAAAAATGAGTCCAATAACAATAACAAATGGCAGCTAAATCCAACAACAATACGTTAACCACATCTCCAAGGACCGACGAGCTCCCGAGGCCCTATTTCAAGGCATACTTCACGTTTGTCCAATCCAATCACTATCGTATGTGATCCCAAAAAGAATCGCACAATTTCCCAATCCCTCCAGAACCTTACCATAACCAGAACACCACAACAATAACCAAACATAACAAGATAAAGGGGATGTCCAAAGCCACAAATCCAAAATACCATTTAGGGGCTCAGAAATCCATAAAACAATACTAGAACATATAATAATGAAGGAGGTTCGTAGGAGGAAGGTTACCTCGACAAAAAACTTTGAAATACCAAGCTAAACATGATGTTATATGGACCCACCATGATCTGTAACAATATACGGCAAGAAAACACGACAAACATGCCAATAACAATAAGTTCTCCTCGGAATTGATTCTAAAGCTCAAATTAAGAATGAGTCGAGGATTTAGAACCCTTACCTTACGATAATCAAATGATAATACCATAAAAATATCAGTTCCACGAGCTGCCTCCTTGCAGTAGCAACAAACGGAGCCAAAACGATGAGAAAACTATACCACGACGATGAGCTAGCGACGTAGAGCAACTTCCGTTAAACTTTTGAATTGAAAGGATCAAAGTCCATGGATTATTTCTAAGGTTTATATCTGATTTTGTAAGGTTTTGGTCTGTTTTTGTGGGTTTAAAACGAAGGAGAAGCTGATTTATAAAGGCAAACCGACTTAGGATGCGAGCCCCACCTTGACGTGTCTGCTTGTGCGGTCTTACAAAAACGTGAATATCTCTCTATTCTGAAGTCGTATGAACGAGCAGTTTAGTGCGTTAGAAACTAGACTCGTAGACCTTCGATTTGGTATATCGTGGGTCCACTAAACCATTTTATATAGGGAGAAACACCCTAAGACATTTAATCCAAATTTGAAGAGAATTCCTTAAAGGAATTTACAATAACTTTTTCCGACTTTTGTTTCGCAACTTGCTTGACTTCAAAACTTATCATACAACCATTTTGCGATTATAATACCTCATAACACATCCCTCTTAATATATTAGACACTATTAGTCTTACCCCAAAGTCACGGGTTACTTTAAACCTTCCAAACGGGCGAGGTGTTACACGAGGCATTTCTTTAACTCGAACTTTCGAGTAACGAATTTCTTTGACCTAGAACCTTGGTTTAATTCATTGATATTACCAAGAATGTTGTCGGAAGTCAACGATTTCCAAAGTTGAAGCTATAAAACAAGGAACGGCCTTAAAGACCAAACAAATAGCCCGGGCACCAAACTACCAGTCCCGACAAGCCATAAATGACTTGGGCCGCTACAAGTAAGATCTAATGGTACAAGAAAGGCGAAAACGTGTAAGTGACTGGAAGGGTCATTACAACAGTAAACAACAAAGTGCTTACCTTCAACTGGCAAGGACAAAATAGGGGTTGTGGTCAAAAGTGTCTTGAGCTTTTGGAAGCTCTCCTTGCACTTGTCGGACCACACGAACGGTACCTCCTTCTGTGTCAGCATGTTCAGGTGAGTAGCAATAGAAGAAAAATTCTTAACAAACCTACGCGAGCCCACCAAAACTCCCCACCTTTGTTACAGAACTAGGCTGTACCCAACTTTTGACTGCCTCAATTTTCTGGGGATCCACCATCACCCCCATTTCTGACACTACATTACCCAAGAATGCCATGGAAGTCAACCAAAACTCACACTTAGTGAATGTTGCATAAAGCTTTTGGTGCCTCAAGATATCCAACACAATACGAAGATGATTAGCATATTCCTCCCTACTTTTGGAGTTTATTAAAATATCATCGATGAACACGATAACGAAGGAATCCAAGTAGGACTTAAGCACCCCATTAATCAAACTCATGAATGCTGCCGGCGCATTGGTCAAACCAAACGACATTACTAGAAACTCGTAATGCCCATACCGTGTCTAAAAAGCAATTTTTGGAATGTCCTCAGGCCTAATCTTTAACTGATAGTACCTTGAACTCAAGTCGATCTTTGAGAACACTGATGCAACCTGAAGCTGGTCAAACAAATCATCTATACGGGGAAGACGGTACTTATTCTGGATGGTCACCTTGTTCAACTGCCTATAATCTATGCACATCCGCATACTACCATCCTTCTTCTTCACAAATAAAACTGGAGCACCCCTAGGCGAAGCACTGGGACGTATAAATCCCTTATCTAGGAGTTCCTGCAGCTGAGTCTTAAGTTCCCTTAACTCTGCAGGAGCCATACGATACAGATAAATAGAAATGGGATGAGTGTCTTCTTCCAAATCAATACAAAAATCTATATCCCTGTCCGGAGGCATACCAGGAAAGTCCGCTGGAAAAATCTCTAAAAATTCATAAACCACTGGAACTGACTCAATAGGCGGGGAATCCACACTATCATCCCGGAGATGAGACAAGAAGGCTAGACACCTCCTCCCCACTAGCTTCCTAGCCCAGACAAACGATATTATCTTACCTGGATTAGGCCTGTACACACCTTCCCACTCTAGTCTATCCTTACCCCGACACTCTAGAACCACAGTCTTGGTGTTACAGTTCAACACAATATGATAAGGAGATAGCCAGGTCATATCCAAGATAATGCCAAAATCAGCCATATCCAGAATTACCAAGTCTACTCAAGTATGTTACCCCACAAACACAACAGAATAGTCACGATACACATGAGTCACAATCACAGACTCTCCAACTTGGGTGGAAACATGGATAGGAGAATCAAGGATATCACAAGTCAAACCCAGTCCCAAAGCAAAATTCACTGACACATAAGAATACATAGAGCCTAGATCAAATAATACTGAAGCCATTTTATCGTAGACAAGAATAATACCTATGATCACTGCATTTGAGGCTTCTGCCTCAGTCCTCCTTGGAAAAGCATAGCAATTAGCCCGATCATCAATCCGAGCAACTTTTTGGGCTGGCTGCGCTGCACCCTTGCCTGC
The DNA here is from genome assembly GCA_003996215.1 of Jaltomata sinuosa. NCBI lineage: Eukaryota > Viridiplantae > Streptophyta > Magnoliopsida > Solanales > Solanaceae > Jaltomata > Jaltomata sinuosa. Next base: position 68,999 of record QJPP01001669.1, read on the forward strand.
GCCGCCATTCCCTCAGTCTCCCTGGCCTCTCTAAATATTTTCACGCCCACCCTGTTGACGACCCCTAGCATTACTGCCTCTGCCTGCCGAAACCACTACTCTAGTCTGCTGCTGACCCTGATTACCTATCTGCCTATGTGGACACTCTCTCTTAAAGTGTCCCAGATCACCACAATGGAAGTAACCACAGTCAAGTGTAGGTCTGCTAGCTGATGTATATGACGCTCCTTGACAACCACCTCTAGTAGCTGGCAGAGCTGACTGAATAGGATAGGCCGGGTAAGCTTGCTGATGCTGGCCCCTGGAGTATGAACCACCATAGTTTCCCTCATTCCGAGGATTCTTGGCTAAAGCAATAGTCTGCCCCACTTGCCTAACTCCTTCTATCTTCTTCACATAATCCACCACATCATTAAAGCCCTTTACTAAAGAAGTCATATGCACTTCCAGTACCCACAGTTCACTATTCAGACCCTTGATGAACAACCAGAGTCGTTCCTCCTCGGAACCCAACATTTGTGTAGCAAAACAAGAAAACGCATGGAACTTAGCCTCATAACATGAGACCGACATGCTACCCTGCTCCAAGTTTAGAAACTCATTTTTCTTTCGGTCCCTCAAAGTACGGGGAACGTAATTCTATAGAAACAACGCGTGGAATTGCTCCCAAGTCAGTGGAGATAGAACAAAACACCGACACTCAACATGAGACCTCCACCACTGCTTGTCATCACCCTGTAGCTAAAAAGTGACAAACTCAACCCCATGCTGACGTACAATACCCAACTTGTGCAACGTCTCATGGAAATCCAGGATGAACTCATAAGCATCCTCCTTGTATGTACCCTGAAACATTGGAGATTTCAGCTTAAGGAACTTAGTCAGCATCTCATGCTCATTTCATGTCATTATTGGGCCTAGCATTGGCCCTGAGGAGATCATTTGTGCCCGAAGTTGCGTCCATCCTAGGTGTTGTAGTAACCGCTGGCTGAGTATCCAAGGCCTTATGCATAAGTTACGGGTATGGCTCCATCACCAACCACCCCACTCAGAATATCTCATGCCTGCTTAAAAGCTTCCGGTGTCATAGTAGAAAGGCCTGCACCCCCAACTGGTGCCGCCTTTGCTTGAGCCCTTCCATCCTCTACAACTACTTCTTCTACGTCCTCAGCCACATATTCTTAAGGTGGGGGAGGGGTTACCTAGCGTGCAGCAGCAGCTCGAGCTCCACCCCTGGCGGGTGCGGCTATAACTCGTCCCCTTACCTTACCTCTGCCATGAACTGCTGGGCTCACTACTTGGACCGCTGGCCTTGCTTTATTGTTCCTTGTAGTAACCATCTACGTACAGAAGAGTGAATAAGATTAGATAGCAATTTGTATCACCAGATACCAATTGGAATCGAGTTATAGCACGAAGGAAAGAAGGAAGATATAGTTTTTCCTAAATCCCCATAGCCTCTCGAAGAAAAGTACGGACGTCTCCGCACCATTCTGCAAGACTCTACTAGGCCTGTTTGGTACGACGCGATCAACGAACCTAGGCTCTGATACCATCTTTATCACGACCCAAACCATCGTGAGTGGCATCTACCCAAATTCCAGATGAGCGAACCAATAGAGTTCAAACCCCTTGCCTAGACTAACAGCCTAAGACTAGCAAACAAAAACAAACTAGCAATTAAACAATGCAAAACTAAAGCTTTAATATAATCTGCGGAAAATCCCTCCTAGGAACTAAAAGTCGTTGTACCAAACATCACTACCAATATCTAGAATACGGGGATGCAACCCCCAAAAGAAAATACGAAATAGTTTCAAGTTCGAAATAAGTGGACTGCAACTCTAAAGATAAGCCCAAGGTAGCTTGATCAAATAGCTCACCCTTGAAGTCAGAAATCATCCATGCCAAAGATGAGGTTGTGTCTCAGCCACTGGAAGATTTTCTATACTCACCAAAAGAAAAGCAAGTGCAGTATCAGTACACCACCACTGTGTACTGGTAGGATCATCAACCAGTTTCCAAATAAACAGTGTATAAGCAGTACAACAATATCAGGTAGAAGGCATGGAAAACATGCACAATAGCCATAGACACACCTAGACTACCGGTCTCTACTTAGCCTGTTCCCGCATGAAATCCACCACCTAAATCTAAGCCATAACTATATACCATTAACTATACCTTTCTGTCTAGCCCGGACCCACCCTGGGATCCCCTCTAGACTACACACATGTACCTTGAATTAACCCGGCCTAAACCAAGACCAACACAAATATCAATGAAAAACCTGGCGTAAACCAAGACCAACACAATAGTTAACCGTAAATTCCCCGGCCTCTCAAGGACCACCAAACCAATAACACATTTTAATAAGCTGCCCGGTCCACTCACAGAACAAATATCAATCAATGCAACACAATAATAATAATGAAATGATGCAACAAAAGTAAGCCCATACCAGGCGTGGTACCCGTGCCAACTAATTGTTATACCCGTACCAGGCATGGTACCCGTGCCAACCATTTGTTATACCCGTACCAGGAATGAAACCTGAGCCAACCGACTGTCAATAATCCACAGCCAAATGCATGAACAAATACTTGTAAACAAACAAGCAAATATCGTTAAAATCACAGACTGTAAAGCCGGAACCTTAGAGATTCTACACAACTTCCCTAAGCAATGTAATTCATACAATCACTTAGATATGAGTACACGAATATACAACATTCACAGGAATCGTAAGCCATCACCTACCTCGAAATGATTTAAGCTCTATTCAACTCGATCTTTCTCGTGTTCCGGATTCCTTTCTCGTTCTTGGTCTAAAACAACACACAAGTACATAAAATTAACACACGAGGCCTGCATAATACCCGGATTACACCGAATCCCTAAACCCCAGGCCACTCATGATCATCCCACCCTTTTCTCGGGATTTCCACTATTAATTCACCTACTTCTATCATTTTTTTACGGATAAAATAGAAAATTAACCAACCTATGATCATAAAAATATACTTTTAAGAATGCCCAAGAACATTCATGCTTTGAATCCCCTTTCATCCATGGATTCTACCATTCCTAGGTTATTCTAACCTTTCCACAAGTTCCCTCCTAGCAATTCTACTGCATAGGAAACTTAGTACAAAGATTGGTAGTAGAAACCTTACCTTAGGGAAGAAATTCGAAGGAAAAAGGAGGAAAATCGCCTGAAATCTCCCTAGTTCTTTTCCCAAATGAATTGTAGAAAATTGAACTATTTTGGGGAAGTTTCTACATTAAAAACTTGTCGGCCCTCTATAGCGTTCCCCACTGCACTATAGCGGTCCCACTATAGAGGACGACTTCCACTATAGCGGGCTTAAGTGGGTGTTGACCGCCTTGACCATCGTTATAGCGGTATTTTCTATCGATATAGCGGAGGTCGCTACAGCAGACAGTTGCGCTCATCACGGACATAATGTCCGGAAATCTCCCAGTTTTGTCCATTTTACAACACACTTGCTTTCCCCGACGACTCGAAACAACCCCTTCACGTCAAACGCAATTTCAGGAGTTCTACTTACCCAATTTCAATTCTGAAAAGTCCCCCGGACTCCTTTATGTCTTCACTACATGGAAAAATAGCTCAAAACAAGACACAAAGACCAATCTTTTCCCAGATTTCCCTAGACACTACCTCGCTCCAAAACTGTCGAGGCTAGCCTAGCCAAGAATTTCAAACTCCCAAACACAGAGTTTTCTAACTCTAAAACTTGGAACGTTTATCTGTAATGATGTACCCGATCGTTTCAACAGATACCATTTACCCATCGTTCGTCCCCAAATTATCAAACCAAAAATTGCGAAAATAAAATGAGGGAAGTGTAGTACCTGAATCCTCAAAAATTTGAGGGTACTTGTCCTGCATGTCCTTCTCGGTTTCCCAAGTGGCTTCCTCAACCGGAAGATACTTCCACTGAACCTTCACCATATCAATCACCTTTTTCCTCAACCTCCGGACATCCCGAGTAATATTCAAAACTTGTTCATCCTCATAACGAAGATCCTTATCAAAAAGTACCTCATCCTACACCATGATGTCATCCCCATCCCTATGGTATTGCTTAAGCATAGATACATAGAATACCGGATGGACGCTCGATAAACTAGGTGGTAGTGCTAGCTTATAAGCCACTGGCCCCACAATTTCAAGAACTTCAAACAGACCGATGAACCGAGGGCTAAGTTTTCCCTTCTTACCAAACCGCATAACCCCTTTCATTGGTGACACCTTCAACAATACCTGTTCAGCAGCCTGAAAGTCCATGTCCCAGACCTGCGGTCTGCATACTCCTTCTTCCTGCTTTGAGCAGCCAACAACTTGGTCTGTATGCCCCTTACCTTTTCCTGTGCTACTAAGCTTATGCCCAGAGGCTTTACATCGCCTTCCTCAAACCACCCAACCGGTGATCCGCAGTTCCTCCCATACAGTGCTTCAAACGGTGCCATATCAATACTGGAGTGGTAGCTATTATTGTACGAGAATTCGCACAATGGTAGAAACTGGTCCCAATGACCCCCAAAGTCCATCACACATGTTCTCAGCATGTCCTCTAATACCTGGATTGTCCTTTTCGACTGACCATCAGTCTGAGGATGGAAGGTTGTGCTAAAAGTAAGTTGTGTACCCAACTCTTCATGTAACTTGCCCCAAAACTTAGAAGTAAATTGCGTACCACTATCTGAAATGATGGACAGTGGTACCCCATGCAGTCTCACAATCTTGTTTACATAGATCTTAGCCAATTGCTGTGAATTGTAGTCTACCCTGACCGGAATGAAATGAGCGGACTTGGTCAGCCTGTCAACAATGACCCAAATTGAGTCATACTTCCCCAATGTCTTGGGAAGACCTACCACGAAATCCATGGCTATCCTTTCCCACTTCTACTCTGGAATTGGCATTCTCTGAAGTAGTCCTGCAGGTCTCTGATGTTCGTACTTTACTTGTTCGCAGCTCTGGCATTTGGACACAAAATCAACTATGTCCCTTTTCATCCCGGGCCACCAGTAATGCTGCCTCAAGTTCCTGTATATTTTGGTCACACCCAGATGAATTGAGTACCGCAAACCATGGGCTTCCGCCAAAATTCTCTAAAATATATCATCAACCCGAGGAACACAAATCCTCTCCCTGAAATTCAACACTCTACCAGAGTCTAACATGACATCTCTGGACTCCCCGGATATTACCTTACCTCGCAACTTACCCAGTTTTGGATCCTGAAACTGTTTCGCCTTTATTTCATCTATGAAGGTGGCCTTGACCTCAACGCTGGCCAATAACCCACCTTGATTTGAAATACCCAAGTGCATGAACTTGGCCTCCAAAGCCTGAATCTCCTTATCCAATGGTCGTTTGGATACCCCCAAACAAGCCAAGCTACCTATGCTATAGTTTTCCGGCTTAATGCATCTGCCACCACATTAGCCTTACCAGGAATGTACTAAATGATCATATCATAATTCTTCAATAACTCCATCCACATCTTCTACCTCAAATTCAAATCCTTTTGAGTGAAAACGTGTTGTAGACTGCGATGATCTGTGAATACCTCACACTTGACACCATAAAGGTAGTGTCTCCAAATTTTTAATGCAAAAACCACCACTGCCAACTCTAAATCGTGAGTCAGGTAATTCCTCTCATGCACTTTCAACTACCTGGTTGCATAGGCTATCACATTCCTATCCTGCATCAACACAGCACCCAAACCAAAATATGAAGCATCACAGTAAACAACAAAGTCCTTACCTTCAACCGGCAAGGACAAAATAGGGGATGTGGTCATAAGTGTCTTGAGCTTATGGAAGCTTTCCTCGCACTTGTCGGACCACACGAATGGTACCTCCTTCTATGTCATCCTGTTCAGGTGAGTAGCAATAGAAGAAAAATTCTTAACAAACCTCCGGTAGTACCCCGCGAGCCCAACAAAACTCCTCACCTCTGTCACAAAACTAGGTTGAACCCAACTCTTAACTGCCTCAATTTTCTAGGGATCCACCTTCACCCCTATTTCTGACACTACATGCCCCAAGAATGCCATGGAAGTCAACCAAAACTCACACTTAGTGAATTTTGTATAAAGTTTTTGGTGCCTAAAGATATCCAGCACAATACGAATATGATTAGCATGCTCCTCCCTACTCTTAGAGTAGATCAAAATATCATCGATGAACACGATAACGAAGGAATCCAAGTAGGACTTAAACACCCCATTAATTAAACTCATGAATGATGTCGGCGGATTGGTAAAACCAAATGACATTCTTAGAAACTCGTAATGCCCATACCGAGTCTGAAAAACAGTTTTTAGAATGTCCTCAGGCCTAATCTTTAACTGATGGTACCCCGACCTCAAGTCAATCTTTGAGAACATGGATCCACCCTAAAGCTGGTCAAACAAATCATCTATACGGGGTATAGGGTACTTATTCCAGATGGTCACCTTGTTGAACTGGCAATAATCTATGCACATCTGCATACTACCATCCTTCTTCTTCACAAATAAAACTGGAGCACCCCAAGGCGAAGCACTGGGATGTATAAATCCCTTATCTAGGAGTTCTTGCAACTGTGTCTTAAGTTCCTTAACTCTGCCGGAGGCATACGATATGGAGGAATGGAAATGGGACGAGTGTCTAGCTCTAAATCAATACAAAAATCTATATCCCTTTCCGCAGGCATACCAGGCAAGTCCGCTGGAAACACCTCTAAAAATTCAAAAACCACTGGAACTGACTCAATAGGTAGGGACTCCACACTATTATCTCGGAGATGAGCCAAGAAGGCTAGACACCCTCTTCCCACTAGCTTTCTAGCCCAGACAAATGATATTATCTTAACTGGCTTAGGCCTATACACACCTTCCCACTCTAGTCTATCCTTACCTGGAATCTCTAGAGCCACAGTCTTGGTGTTACAGTTCAACAAAGCATGATAAGAAGATAGCCAGGTCATACCCAAGATAATATCAAAATCAGCCATATCCAGAATTACCAAGTGTACCCAAGTATGTAACCCCACAAACACAACAGAACAGTCATGATACACATGAGTCACAATCACAGACTCTCCAACTGGGGTAGAAATATGGATAGGGGATTCAAGGATATCACAAGTCAAACCCATCCCCAAAGCAAAACTCACATACATATAAAAATACATAGAGCCTGGATCAAATAATACCGAAGCCATTTTATCGCAGACAAGAATAGTACATGTGATCACTGCATTTGAGGCTTCCACCTCGTTCCTCCCTAGAAAAGCATAGCAATGACCCTGATCATCAATCCGAGAACCTTCCCAGGCCGGCTGCGCCGTACCCCTGCCTGCACCACCATTCCCTCAGTCTCCCCGGCCTCCCCAAAAATTTCCTCGCCCACCCTGTGGATGAACCCTAGCATTACCGCCTCTGCCTACAGGAACCACTGCTCTAGTCTGCTTCTGACCCTGATTACCTATCTGCCTATGTGGATACTCTCTCTTAAAGTGGCCCAGATCACCACAATGGAAGCAACCACAGTCAAGTGTAGGTCTGCTAGCTGATGTATATGATGTTCCTTGGCCTCTAGGAGCTGAAGACTGAGCTCCCTGACTACCACCTGTAGTAGATGGAAGAGCTGACTTAATAGGATGGGCCGGGTAAGCCTGCTGATGCTGGCCCCTGGAGTATGAACCACCATAGTTTCCCTCATTCCGGGGCTTCTTGGCTAAATCCTTAGCCTGCCCCGCTTGCCTAACTCCCTCTATCTTCTTCACATAATCCACCATATCATTAAAGCCCTTTCCTGAAGAAGTCATATGCACTGCCAGTACCTGCAGTTCACTATTCAGACCCTTGACGAACAACCGTAGCCATTTCTCCTCGGAACCCAACATATGTGTAGCAAAACGAGACAACGCATGGAACTTAGCCTCATAAGTCGAGATCGACATGCTACCCTCCTTCAAGTTCATAAACTCATCTTTTTTCAGGACCCTTAAAGTATAGGGAATGTACTTCAATAGAAACAATGCATGGAACTGCTCCCAAGTCAGTAGAGGTATAACAAAAGACTGACACTCAACATGAGACCTCCACCACTGCTTGGCATCACCCTGCAGCTAAAAAGTGACAAACACAACCCCATGCTGACGTATAATACCCAACTTGTGCAAACTCTCATGGCAATCAAAGATGAACTCATAGGCATCCTCCTTGTCTGTACCCTAAAACGTCAGAGGTTTCAGCTTAAGGAACTTAGTCAGCATCTCATGCTCATTTCCTGTCATCACTAGGCCTAGCATTGGCCCTGAGGAGATCATTTATCCCCGAAGCTGCGTCCATCCTAGGTGTTGTAGTAATCGTTGGCTGAGTATCCAAGGACTGATTTGCATAAGCTGCAGGTGTGGCACCAGTACCAACCAACCCACTCAGAATATCCGACTCCTGCTTAAAAACTTCTGGTGTCATAGTAAGAAGGCCTGCACCCCCAACTGGTGTTGCCTCCGCTTGAGCCCCTCCATCCTCTACAACCACTTTTTCTACATCCTCAGCCACATGTTCCTGAGGTGGGGGAGGGGTTACCTCGCGTGCAGCAACAACTCAAGCTCCACCCCTGGCGGGTGCGGCTCCAGCTCATCCCCTACCCCTTCCCCTACCTCTGCCATGAACTTCCAGGCCTGCTGCTAGGACACCTGGCCTTGCTCAACTGTTCCTTGTAGTAACCATTTGTGGACATAAGAGAGAATGAGGTTAGATACCAATTTGTATTACCAGATACCAATTGGAATCGAGTTATAGCACGAAGGAAAGAAGGAAGAGATAATTTTTCCTAAAGCCCCATAGCCTCTCAAAGAAAAGTAAGGACATCTCTGCACCGTTCTACAAAACTCTACTAGGTATGTTTGGTACGTTGAGATCAACAAACCTAGGCTCTGATACCATCTTTATCACGACCTAGACCATCGTGAGTGGCACCCACCCAACCCTCGAATGAGAAAACCAGTAGAGTTCAACCCCTTGCCTAGACTAACAGCCTAAAACCAGCAAACAGAAAGCAAACTAGGAATTAAACAATGCAAAACTAAAGCTTTACTATAATCTGCAGAAAATCCCTCCTAGGAACTGAAAGTTGTTGTACCAAACATCACTACCAATATCTAGAATACGGGAATGCAACCCCAAAAGAAAATATGAAATAGTTTCAAGTCTAAAACAAGTGGACTATAACTCTAAAGATAAGCCCAAGTTAGCTTGATCAAACAACTCACCCTTGAAGTCAGAAATCGTCGGTGCTAAAGATGAGGTCGCGTCTCAGCCGCTGGAAGATTTCCTGTACTCACCAAAAGAAAAGCAAGTGCAGTATCAGTATACCACCACTGTGTACTGGTAGGATCATCAACTAGTTTCCAAATAAATAGTGTATAAGAAGTACAACAATATCAAGTAGAAGGTATGGAAAACATGCACAATAGCCACAGACAACCTACACTACCAGTATCTATTTAGCATGTTCCCACATGAAATCCACCACCTAACTCTAAGCCACAACCATATACCATTAACTATACCTTTCTATCTAGCCCGGACCCACCCTAGGATCCCCTCTAGACTACACATATGTACCTTGAATCAACTCTGCCTAAACCAAGACCAACACAAATATCAATGAACAACCCGGCGTAAACTAAGACCAACACAACAGTTAACCAGAAATTTCCCAGCCTCTCAAGGACCACCAAACCAATAACAGATTTTAATAAGTAGCCCGTTCCACTCACGGAACCAATATCAATCAATGAAACACAATAATAACAATGCAATAATGCAACAAAAGTAAACCCGTACCAGGCGTGGTACCCATGCCAACTAATTGTTATACCCGTACAAGGCGTGATACCCGTGCCAACCATTTGTTATACTCGTACCAGGCGTGGTACCCTAGCCAACCGAATGTCAATAATCCACAGTCAAATGCATGAACAAACAACTTGTAAACCAACAAGCAAATACAGTTCAAATCACACACTGTAAAGCAGGAACCTTAGACATTCTACGCAACTTCCCTAAGCAATGTAATTCATACAATCACTTAGATATGAGTACAAGAATATATAATATTCACAGAAATAGTAATACATCACCTACCTCAAAATGATCCAAGCTCTATTCAACCCGAGCTTTTTCGTGTTCTGGATTCCTTTCTCGTTCTTTGTCTAAAACAACACACAAGTACATAAAATTAACACATGAGGCCTGCACAATACTCGGATTACACCAAATCCCAAAACCCAGGCCCCCCATGATCATCCCACCTTTTTCTCAGGCTTTCCACCATTAATTCACCTACTTCTATCATATTTTTTATGGATAAAATAGAGAATTAACCAACCTATGATCATAAAAATATACTTTTAACAATGCCCAAGAACATTCATGCTCTAAATCCCCTTCCTTCCCCGGATTCTACCATTCTTAGGTTATTCCAACCTTTCCCCAAGTTCCCTCCTAGAAATTCTACCGCATAGGAAATGTAGTACAAAGATTGGAGAGTAGAAACCTTACCTTAGGGAAGAAATTCGAAGGAAAATCTCCTGAAATCGCTTTAGTTATTCTGCAAAATGAATTGTAGAAAACTGAACTATTTTGGGGAAGTTTCCGCATTAAAAAACTGTCGGCCTCTATAGTGGTCCCTCTATAGCGGACGACTTCCACTATAGCGGTCTTAAGTGGGTGTTGACTGCCTTGACCACCGCTATAGCGGTATTTTCTACCGCTATAGCGGAGGTCTCTACGGTGGACCGTTGCGCTCGTCACGGATAAAATTTACAGAAATCTCCCAGGTTTGGCCATTTTACAACACACTTTCTTTCCCCGATGACCCAAAATAACCCCTTCACATCAAATGCAATTTTGGGAGTTCTACTTACCCAATTTTGATTCCGAAAATTCTCCTGGACTCCTTTATATCTTGGCTACATGGAAAACTAGCTCAAAATAAGACACAAAGACCAATCGTTACCCGGATTTCCCTAGACTCTACCTTGCTCCAAAACCGATCGAGGCTAGCCTAGCCCAGAATTTCAAACTCCCAAACCTGGAGTTTTCTAACTCTTAAACTTGGCACGATTAGACTACTCATAATGACGGACCCGGTCTTTACAAAATAGTACCAAAGCTATCTAAGATTCGAGATAGCAAATATTTCATACACTCTGTCCTTTCTTACCATAATACCACCAAAACCCAAGCAATTTGATCAAATGAGTGTAAGGCAGATCCAAGTTTGCCATAATTGAGCAAGTACTAAACTATTCCCATTCAGATAAGGAAGAACATATATTGAAAACATATTGCAGTCCATCAATTATAAATCAAAATTTACCAAGACTATTTAAACATCAAGATTTCCACAAAGAAGAAGGGACAAACAGACCAATTTTGCCAAAATAGACGAGTAACAAAGATGTTCTAATCAATACAAGGAAAGAGGAATACCAAATTATGCCTGGAAGTAATCAAGCAATAAGCACAAATCAATCCTAAATCCATATTCAATTAAAGAGGGAAAACAACAAGCATAAATTAACCCGACATGAAAACAAGTTGTATTTTTTGTCCAATCAAACAGTTATAAAACAAATTGGTACTCAAACATGCTTAGGCGTCGATTTCACAAACAGAGCAAACACATATTCGAATTTTCAGAAATCAATTAAAGGTAACGGTTTGTAAAATCTGGGGTTCGTCCCCATATAACAGTCCACCAGCGCATTTAACACAAAATCACAGGATTTCAACCACAAATTTACAGCCCAACTCTACCAATTTCATATCTAAAAATCAGATAACAAGAAGAAAAGAGGAAGAAATTGAAAAGGACAAAACTCAGAACAGATTCTTAATAGCGATCTTTAACAGAAACCAAAGAGAGGCAATAACTTTGAGAACCACTAAACCCAACGCATGCTCCTTTAGAAAATGTTGACGGACTACTCCTGTTCCCCTTTTGTCGAAGAATCTTGAAGTTCACCCACAAACACGCCAGCAGTTTCATTGGTGACATGGGATTTCTTGGCTCGCTCAACCGGTGGTGGAGGCGGTTGATTATAGGGGTTTTATTGGAGCCAGTGGGGTTTTGGACGGTTGTTTTTTTGCTAGTTGGGAGAGGCAGACGAAGAGGGAGGAAGGGAGAGGGGTATTGGGGTGACAGTTGTAGGGTCTGGCCAGAGAAGATAGTGGTGGTGGGCGATAAGGAGGAGAGACGAGGAAAGAAGAGGGGAGAAGAAGTGAAGAGGGGGGCGGTGGCTATTTCAAGTGGTGGCGGGTGGTTCCGTCGGCAGTGTTGACATGAGCAGTGGTGGGGGCGGCATTAATGGAGAGATCAGAAAGAGGGTTGAGGCGGCTTGGAGGTGAAAAAGTGAGGCTTAGGGTTTGAGTGTGTTTGTTTAAAATGAAAGAAATGTTCGGATTTAATCTCGGTCGTTGATCATATTAGATCAACGGCTGAGATTTGATCTCAACATGGGTTGGATCCGGGTCGTCTGGGTGGGTTAAATTTAAATTGAAATTAAAATTGATCATTTAAAATTATGCCAAATTGGCACAATTTTAGGCTAGAATTGAAATAAATTGGATAGAAAGAGGCTAGAATTTAAATAAATTAGGAAGGAAAGTAAATTTGTGTTGTTATTTAATAAATAAAATACTACATGTATATAATTTAGTAGATCAAATAATAATTAATGATACTTAATAAATAAAATACTACATATATATAATTTTGTAGATAAAAATATTAATGGTAATTATCGAAAAACATATATTATTTAAAATTATAAGTAAATTACGTATATAAATTTTGTTCATAAAATTAATGATAAAAATAGTAATAATAAGAAGTAAATTCCATATTTATAAATTTAAAAAGTGTTAAGACGATGATAAAACACGTGATTTATTTAGTAAATAAAAACAATATGCGAGGACAATTAGGTTTTTAAAAAAAATAACAGCCTGCGAGAAGTATAGAGAGGTCAAAATTGGGTGTCAACAGCTGCCCCTTCCTTGCTCTGGAATGAAGGATGAATTGGCGGGAAAGGAATGTTGACTAGTAGCCAATTTTGTCCGATCGAGAGGACGATTCTTTTGAAATCAAAAGGAACGAGAGGGACTTCAGTTTCAAGTCGCCTACATATCTCGGGTCTTACGAGAATCAGGTCATGTGTAGTTCTAGATTTAGGGACAAACGAGGTCCTTAAAGAAAATTGATAGATATGAGTGTAGAATGAGGACAACACGAGTTGACAAGATTATAGTATGAGCAGGATGGAACGTGAATATAATTTTGGTCAAATTGGTGATATAGAATAAGAAGAGTTTTATAGGAGCGAAAATTATTCTCATTTGCTTCTTGACTTTGATGCTTGCAACTTCTGATATAACTAGATAAAGCGGTTAGCCAATAAACATAGAAAAGCATGTAGTAATGCATTGAACAAGTAGTAGTGCTAGAAAATAATAGTGGCGAGAGGAGATAAGAAAGTGTATCTTTCTGATATTGTGCTTATTGTCACAACATTTTTGAGGAATCTCACAAATTCTACCCCAGTTTCAACTTCAGAAAGAGTGTGATCATTTGCTATCATGAACCTGTAAAACTTAATATGCTAGATAGATTTGTTAGTATACAGAAATATATCATAAATATGTAGCTTGTTTCGAAGAATTATCAAGGGGCGAATAGTAGTTTGATTTTAAGCTCATCGAGGAGCTAATAATGGCACAATTTTAAGCTCGTCGAGAAGCCAGTAGTAACACAATTTTAAGCTTGTGAGAAGCCAATAGTAGCACAATTTTAAGCCGTCGAGAAACTAATAGTGGCATGATTTTAAGCTCATCGAGAAGCTAATAGTAGCACGATTTTAAGCTTGTCGAGAAGCTAATAGTAGCATGATTTTAAGCTCATCGAGAAGCTAATAGTAGCATGATTTTATGCTCGTCGAGAAGCCACTAGTAACACAACTGTAAGCTCGTCGAGAAGCCAATAGTAGCATAATGTTAAGCTCGTCGAGAAGCTAATAGTAGCATGATTTTAAGCTCGTTGAGAAGCTAATAGTAGCATGATTTTAAGCTCATCGAGAAGCCAGTAGTAACACAATTTTAAGCTCATCGAGAAGCCAATAGTAGCATAATTTTAAGCTCGTCGAGAAGCTAATAGTGAAATGATTTTAGCCTCATCGAGAAGCTACGAGTAGCACGATTTTAAGCTTGTCGAGAAGCTAATAGTAGCATGATTTTAAGCTCGTCGAAAAGCTAATAGTAGCACAATTTTATAAAAGTAGCTCAAAAGGTAGAGTAACTTAGGCTTAGTAAAATTTAAAAGAGCGGGACATATTTTGATAATAGTTGTTCTTGATTACTTGATATCCCTTCACTCAAAGAAAAGTTGTAAATTTTAAAGGAAAAAATGAATTTGTACCATATCGTTGCCTTGTTTTCCTAGATACGAGCTTGCAGTCCATTCTGGTGAAATTTTTGAGGGCTTCTCAAAAAAAAATTCCCCAGTTTAAAATATAAAATATTTTTCGCACATCCCTGTCAATTGAAAAGATTGTCTGCCTATAGAATTTTGAGGATCCCCATAGCCTTCATGGAATCTTGCATTTCAATTGCTCAAAAGAAAAGTCATTAGTTTTAAAAGAATTGATTGCCTTACATTTGAACATCAAAGTCTCAATTTTGAATCTGCATCTTGACATAATTAGCTATACAAAGGGCTAGAATAAATTAAATTTAATATGGTAGAAAGCCTAGTCAAGAGCATCTTGAATTGAATATGAAGGGAAAAGAAAGATTTTATTAGATTAAGACCGAACCCAATAATGAGCTGCCTACGTATCCAAATGGAAGTAAGGTCAATCGTAGTTCATGAGTACAAAGAAAGTGAATAAAAACAAGAAAATTTATTGGCTAGAATGCTGATGAATAAAGGGAAATGGTACTTTGCTTGTGATGATCCTGTATCTATCAATTCCTCTGATGCATTTTGCCCTTCTTTCTCATATGTCTTGAAATTATTTTTCTCGGATCACTTTGAACAAACGACTCTATTCATAGTAGGAGAGCCACAAATATTGCTTAGTGGTCCTTGCTGCACTTTTATCTCCCCTTTTCAATCAGATTCTGGATTTTGTATCTTAGCGCCTGACATTCTTCGGTGTCATATCCTTGGATATTTGAGTGACAAGCGCAATTCTTGAATGGGTCAAAACTAGACGATGGGTACTTAGGAATCCACCTTTTTCTTGGTTGCACAACACCTCGAGCCCTCAATCTTTCAAATATAGTTGTCAGGGATTCATTCAAAGGAGTAAAAGTATGAGGCCTCCTTTTCATTGGTTGATGAAAACTCGATTGTGCTGGGTAAGTCAGAGGTTGAGAGTTGGATTTGATATGACAAGCTTGTGATTGAAAACCTTTCGAGTTATAAAGTTCGGGATGAATGTTATAGGAATCGAATACAACATGAATTTCCGCAATATCCTAATGGTATTGTGTCTGAGGTACGGGGCTTGATACCTTTTTTCCTTTTTGCATCCTGTGAGATCTTCAATGTCTAAAAGGTGGTTTATATTGCAGGAACATCCTTGATCCTCCCTTTCTGAAGGCCATATTCTAATTCTTTCCCAATTCGAATCAAACTATCAAAGCTTTGAATACTTGCGAAGAACAATGATTCATAATATACACCATCAAGTGATCTAATAAAAGTTTGTACCAATTCGTCTTCAGGTACTGAAGGACGCACTTTAGAAGCTTCTAATCTCCATCGTGTTACATATTTCTCGAAAGACTCGTGATTCAATTTTCTTAATCCGAGCAAATTCAGAATAGTTGCATCGGCCTTAATGTTAAACTTATGTTATTCTACAAAGTCTCGAGCCATATCTTCCCCCGAATACCATTTGTCAAAGTCTTGTTTGGCATACCATGTGAGTGATATTACCGAAAAACTCTGAATGAATAATCTCATAAGAAGAGCCTCATTGGGTCCTATTTCAACCAATCTACTGCAATAATCCTTAAGATATGTGATTGGATCTCCATGCCCACAAACATATTGAATCTTGAAACTTTGTACCCTAGTGGAAATCCAACTCTTGGATGTAGATATAATTTCTTATACATCATGTCATAAATATTTTCAGAGCGTAATTTTTCTTCCACTCTCTACTCTAAATCATGAATCCTTTTTTGCAATGCACCTAGCTTGTTGTTCTCATTTTCGTCAGATAATATCATGCTTGACAAAGTACCATGATCAACGCATGCTGAAAATGATTGTTGAGGGAGTGAATGAGTAGGGACGGAGAGAGGAGATATAGTTCAAAAAGTATCTTGCCTGGAGCTAGAAGGAAGAAGACTAGTTTTTTTCGGATACTGAGCATATTTTTCATATTGCAGATTCTTAATCGAATCTATGTTCAAACGCTAGACAACCTTTGAGCAAAATAAATAAATTAAACACAAATAAAATTATTATGTAGCACACATAATCTTGAAACATCAAATGATAATAATATTATAAAATAAAAGACGCTCAACACATACGAGAGTTAGAATTTAAAGAGTGATCTAAATGCAGAAATTTGAGCTTCACACGAAACTTATAATAGTAACAAAATTTATGATTTTGAAGGATCATCACGATGCTAGGATGCAGCATTGAGATGTAAGGAAGTCATAGGATGAATAAGGTTGACTATTGTTGAACACTAGAGCTTTATACATATCATCTTGTCAATTCAGCTAGTTCTATCTCTAAAAGATCGAATACATGATATAGGAAAAAAGAAACTTTTTATTATGGTGAGACCGAACTCATTAAATGAGTGCCTATGTATTCCCCTTATAAGGGAATCAGGTCAACCGTACTTCATATTACAAAGGAATTTGAAAATGAAAAATGTGATAAAGAAAAGCATGTGAAAATGGTAGTCTTGAAAACTAAGAGTTGTTGTCTTTGTTAGTCACACTTCTTCTTTGGATGCCTTGTTTCCAACTTGTTGAGTCTCCATAAAAGTGTAACCTCAATTAAGATGTTGCAATCCCCTTTTGATTTCCTTTCCTTTACTTCGCCCTTTTGGTATGGTAGTCTTGCCATGAAGGTAGGTTGTGGTGAATTGCGATAAGACATTAGGATGTAATTTGATGTTGGAAGAATATGTGAAGGTGGATACCAAACCGTTTGAAAATGAGGCTTTGTGGTGGATTGAGCATGATATGCTTGGGTGCAATTTGGCGTTGGGATAGTTTCTGTAGATGGGTACCATATCAATTGAGGGTAAGGCTTTTTCACTGTTCTTCCATTGCTTATCAAGTTTTGTATTTCTCT
Organism: Jaltomata sinuosa; assembly: GCA_003996215.1. Taxonomy (NCBI): domain Eukaryota; kingdom Viridiplantae; phylum Streptophyta; class Magnoliopsida; order Solanales; family Solanaceae; genus Jaltomata; species Jaltomata sinuosa. Next base: position 86,429 of record QJPP01001669.1, read on the forward strand.
TTTCAATTGGCGACACTCATCTGTGTCGTGACCTGGCATACCAGAATGAAACACACAATGCTTGTTTGGGTCAAAGAAAGGGCTTGAAGGGCAATATGAGTCAACAAACTTAGGTTGTAAGATTCCATTCGACCTCAACATCTCAAAAGTGAGCGAAGGCGGCTCATCCAAGAGAGTCATGACTTGAAATTTCTTACTTCGGGCTTTGAGGATTTTGTTGTTTCATCAATGACTATCTTCCCTTTATCCTTGGATTGTGTCTCAACCAAACCAACTCCATCATGTATTACATCTTTTTCTGCAAATTTTCTCTTTAGCTTCTTATCAAACTGCTCGATAAAGTCTTCGACTAGATTGTCCCAACACATTTGTTCGCTCATGTCTCTTTCTGCATACCAAATCAAAGTTGGACCAGTCAATGACCTAACAAAAAGCTTCATCTTAAGATCATTACTTTGTCCAATAGTTGCAAGCTCATCAAGGTATGCCTTCAAGTGGAAGTGAGGATCTCCAGATCCATCATACAACAGAAAATTCAAGTTTCTTTTTCTATCCTTGCTTTCTTCCCCTGTCTTGACCAACTTACTCGTTTTTGGTTGTTGTGTGGACCCTGTTTGATCATCAGGAACTTTCCCTCCTCTTTTTTTTCCTATACTCATTTCTATCAATTCATCGAGCGCTTTCTGTAGTGCAAGTGAATGCAAACTCGGGGAGCCTTGCACGTCATGTACATGTATAGGTGAATTTGCCAATATAGGAGGCTCTGGTTGCATATCTGTCGAGCCGCAAAGGTCGAATATTATATCTATAATTCTGTCAATTTTCTTTTCAACACCTTTCATACTCGCTCGTGCCCCAAATGTAGGGACATTATCTTGGCTTGATTTCAAATTCTTATCTTCAGCTTCATTGTTGACAAGGTTGATAGGCTTTGCTTGACTAGCCATCTAATATACTCTAACGTTCAACTTACTCAACCTTAGAAGAAGGCCTTCGATTAGTAAAAGGAAACGCACAAGAGAAAAATAAAATGTCTTATAATGATAGAATTAAGAGTGGAACATGAAGTTATAAGAACACCACATGACTTAAAAGTGTGAAAGTTGAAATATGATGTAAACATCAAGCGTTGATGATTGAGGGTCAAAATTACGATGAAATGAAATTTTGGGTGGCAAAAGTAATATGTCAAGGTAGAAAGCAATGAGTTAAGAATATTCTAAAAATAACGAATTATCCTAAAAGATTAGAAGGGAGCCTAGGATATCCTATGCAGAAATGGATTGGTTCAAGAGATGATTTGTATGTTAAAAGAAGATTTTAGAGGACAAAATCAAGTCATGACGTCAGAATGGAGGAAAGTTTTGACTAGGCCCTAAGATTGTATGAATTGGGCCTAATGAATAAAGGTACGATACAATGAAATTATTTGCATTAAGTGCAAATAAAAAAAAATTGCCATCTAAAGATTGAAGTTCTAAGAGTAAGGAAAATCTAAGACAAGAGCCAAATTCGAATAGGTAAAATATTGACATACATATAGCAGTTTAATTAACAGATAACACATAAAATTAAGCGTCCCTTTAAGATGGTGAACCCCTTTAAGCTTTGGACAAGGTCAAACTATCGGTCTTAACACACTAAGGGTATTATTCCTATGTTCAGCACGAAGTGTATTCCTTAATAAAGGGACACACAGTCAGGATCTAAGAGCAAGAGTGGTTTTAGGACCTAGTTCCATCAAGTGGACAACTTGAGAGTGAGAAACTTTTATGATCGTCGACGCACCGCTGATTGACCAAATCACAAAATATTCTCAAAAGATATTTAAGAGTGAACAACCGTGTAACCACGCAACCGTTTTGTGTGTGCTAAAGTGTGAGACTTTCATCAGAAGAGGTATAATAAATAACAGTTTAAAAGCATATAGCACATAAGGAAAGTGATAACAAAATACATAATTTATAAAGAAAGTAATAAAATATAGAGCAATAAATAAAAGGATGAATAAAAAAATTAATTAATCCCAAAATTATGCAAATAAAAAAATAAATAAAAAAGGAAACAAATAAGTAAAAATAAGAAGGAGGATGGGTCATGCAAAAGGGTTAAATTAAATTTTTTTTAAAAAAAATTATATAGATATGACAGATAATTAACTGATTTTGGAAAACATATATCTAAGCATGAAAGGAAACTAATTAATTATGAAAAGTAAATAAGAAATTAAAATTAAAATATATAAACACCAAAGGCAATTATTCAGAACTATGAAAAATCAAATAAAAATTGATCACAAAAATCACAACAAAGTAAATAATCAAATAATATAAAATATTACCTAGTAAATGGATAGAGTAAAAGAGAAACATGATCAACGTAAATAAGCAAATAAATAAATTTAAAAAATATATAGAAGAACATTAAATAAACAATCAAACAGAAGAAAGAAAATTGATAAAAACAAATTGAAACACAAAAGAACACCCAAAAGAAAAATATGCAATCCCACATAACTAAATCCGTAATGGTTAGAACCTAAGTATCCCCAGCAGAGTCCCCATTCTATCGCGCCCCATTTTTCTCGAGAAAAGATGGGTTATCGATGTGATAACTCTCTTTAGGAAAAAAGAGGGTGAAGAGTCGCCACCTAACGAATTAAAGATGTGTTAGGGCACCATTCTAACTAACTACGATTAAATAATTTTAGGGTCTACGTCACCAGAGATCGGGTAAGGAATCAAGTTACCTCGAAAGGAAGGTGTTAAGCACCTTTTGAGGTCCACAAATATGGGTCCCTGCCGAATTCGTTATTTATGTGGAAAATTGTGTGATAAACAAAAGTCAGTTTAAACTAAAGGACTAGGTGATTAAGCAAGTAAAACATTCTTTTAAGACAAGTAATTAAGCCAATTTGATTACTAATAAATCTAAGCGAGAAAACTATGTATTACCACAAATAACTAAATAAACCAAAAAAAATCAGATAAGCGAGAAGATAGAAATGACACAACGATATAGAGAAGAAGGCTTAATTACTAAGTGATTTATTTAATACCCCAAGCATAAGATAATTAAATACAACTATCAAGCATATACATTCGGGAGTAATCGCTCAACCTCGTGCGAAGTCGTTAAGACCTCTTAGTCAAAGTGAAAAGACTATTGAGCTATAAGTGTATCATGTAGATCACTCCCTACGTAGGAGGAAAACAAGTTGAGGAAGGAGGGGTTTTTTAGCCTAAAGGATCACCCCATGCAACATAAATTAATACTTAGCTATCCAATTAAGGATTGCTCGTATTAATCAGCAAGCACAGACTATCATCTCTGACTATCCGCCTAGGTTGGTTACCTAAGCGCGTACTAAAAAAATGAAAAATCTAACGCATCTTAATATGCCTACCAGTCTCACTTTGCGTCCAAGAGGCATTGGACTTACTATTTGGATATAGGTCTAGACAATAAGATCCTAAGGTTTATTAATTAGACTCGAGATTAGCGTCATAAAAAATATACAAAAACATAAGCAAGTAGCACATAATGGTTTCAAGTAAGCCTCTTAATTAATTAAAGGTTAATTAGCGATTTAAAGCATCCAACACAATTAATATTCTTAAACTTAGGAGCATGATCTCTAATGGTAAAGACATGCAAAAATTGAGTTAATTAAATCGTACAGGCAAGTTGTCTAGTTATTCTAAGGGCTGATTAAAATGCAGAAATTAATTTAAAGTCCTAATGACATGGTATCTAAACGTGATAAACATATTAAAATAGAGCAGATTCTGGCAGCATATTAAATGCTAAAATTATGATTACTAAATGTTCGTCTGATTTAGGCATGTCGAAATTATTATCTCAAATTTATGAGCGGAAACTGCTAACAGGGAAAAATCGGATGGGTCAAAATCAATTTATGATCCTATAGACATGATTTCTGGGTAGATAATTTCATACTTAATATGCTGAAATTAGTTAGCCTCATAGGTAGGGCGATGAATAATATGCATAAAACTAATTTTTAAACATACTGAAACTGATATCTAAATAAATTAACATGTTGAGACAAGTTTTAATTCATAGGCGTGACTTCTAATGTAAACAAAACTTATTAAAATATTACAAGCATAACTTCTAACTAGGTTGTCATATTAAGCATGCTAAGACAAATGGGTCTTGCGGACATGATTTCTAACCATATTAAATCAGTGCAAACATGCGGAAAATTGATTTGGATCACATAGGCATGGAAGTGTCACGACTCAAAAACTCAAGTCGTGATGGCACCTACTATAACCCAGCAATAGGTAACACAACCCTTAGTCCGAAACTGCAAGTAACAGGCTAACACAAGGAAGAACACCAAAGCGGAAGAAACAACAATAACAGCGGAAGATACGATAAACCAATATAAGTAAAAAGGGAGGGAAAGGAATAAAATACATAAGAATCCCCCAAGACCTGGTGTCAGTCGGTACAAGTGCAACTACAACTTAGATGTTCTAGATAGATACAACAAACTACGGACAATCTCCGAAGGTACAGTAGGAGACTAGCCCAAAAGTAGAGGGAGGTGAATCAACTCCGATCGCCAAGAGCTCACCCAATGTCTCCAGTCAGCTACTATGCACGAGGACTGTAATCAACGGTGATAACTCATACTAGGATCTGCATCAACAAAAAGATGCAGAAGTATAGTATGAGTACCAAAATACGTGGTACCCAGTAGGCATTATCGGCCGACTGAGCTCAAACAAGATATAAATATAACAAAAAGCAAATAAAACCCAAGGGTAAGAAAGATGAGTCAAAAGGAAATATAATGGTAAAACCTAAATAAAAAGGGAAAGAAATACCACCACAATATGAAAAGCATAAACAATAGACCAGCAACAACCAATTCGAACTTCCTGAGTCCAGAAAGTACACCCAATAAAGACATCCAACTACACAGTGATGTATGATTTCACCTTCACCGCACAAGTTAATAGAAAAGAAACTGTTTCCCCCCTTTATCAACCAAAAACATTGATAAAACTAGGACTCTCTCCCTGGAACTCCAATCATTTAAAAGGGAAGTGTTTCGGGTTTTAAACATTAGCGGTCAACTTAAATCGGTAAAATCTTTCCTTATTTGAAAATCATTTGTTAAAAGAAGATTCCCTTATCAAACCACTAAGCCAATCGATTCCCGTAAATTCGTACCATTCAGCTCCATTCAATTTATACCATAACCCAATCATATATGAAAAAGAGAGGAACACAAATCAATCCAAATATATACATATATGCATATGATGCACGCAGATAAACCAAGATAGGGTATTTCACCCTTCATAACAATATAGTACTAACCTGGAATCCAGCCATCCCACCACCATGGACTTAGGCCCACAGATATGTATACCATATCCAACCATAAGAATATAACACGATAAGAACAACTAGAAAACCAATTAATAAACTACCCTATCAGGAACTATACCCATCGGATGCAAAGGCTTACTATTCTAGTACAAATACTAAAAGGGAACACTACACTATCAACCAACGCCCAAGGGACCTGCCTAAGGAAGTCAACTATTCAGAACTAAGCATAAAGTGTATGAAAAATAGATACTTAAGCAAAATATAACCATACTGACCTGGCTCCTGCCAGTTCCATCTCCACGGCCTCAGGCCCACATTTACATGATAAATTGAACACCAAACCAACAAGAATAATAATAGTAATAATAACAAAGCAACGATAATATCTACTCTACTCTGAACCTTTATCTAATTCTAAGCTAAGGCGCACTAATCTAATAATCTCAACCACAAGAAGTCTAAACAAAACTAAGGCATCTGACTCTAATACCAAGGATATTACACCGCCTACGCCAAGTCTTAAGGAAGAGCTACACTCTAGAGCACCTAAATCACCTATAAGGATCAATAAGCCTACTCATAACCATATCCAAACCATAAGATCCCACCAACCATTAGCAAGTTATTATATTCATACCTCATATGAGCAAAGTCTAGAAAATAGTAAACCATAACCTACCAGAAAAGTCGAGCACGCGCGCACAATCCAATCCACAAACCGGAGCCTATCTCCCCTAAAAAGTATCAGCAAGCTGCCCCACTATCATAACAATATTCTACACGTCAATACGAAGCTAACGGTACCCATATTGCTAATAATTTAGCCAAGTTAAAAATCTGGGCCACAAATGGGACCGAGGGACCCGTAACCCAAAGCCGAAAATAAAGAAGTACAAAATGATCATAACGATCATAGGAGTACATGCCTAGAAAATTGCAAGGTTGGGGCATTAAAATCTGGCTAAAATAGCCTACCTATTTCAAGAAATCAAAGAGGGGAAAGAGAGAATGAAAAGTAAAAATTTAACAAAAAGCTTACCGGATTAATGACGGAAAAGAGCTCACGAAGCTATGGTGAGTTTGTCCAAAGAATTTGATGGCCAGAAGTGAAGAATGAGCTTGGGAGCTCTCAACAATGGAGGGACGGAGTTGGAAATGAGGAAGAAAAAAGGAGAAGAATGTTTAATTTATAACACTGCCACCAGATATCGCAATTGCGGCACTTTTGTCACAATTGCGGACTCTGCAAATGCGTCCAAGCACCGCAAATGGACAAAATACCACAAATGCGGTCAAAATACCACAAATGCAGCCAAAAATAACGCAAATGCGGCTAGAATACCACAAATGCGGCAAAAATTACCGCAATTGCGGTCTCACCAGATACTGCAAATATCAGCAACCGCTAAAGCTTCAACGGGGCATTTCGGGCACAATTGAAACCTGATACTCAGAAACCAATAGAGTTGTTTGAGTTAAAATGACATTCCGGACTCAATGGAATCAATGAATTTACCAATGGAGATGTTTTAAGAAAAAGTGGGCCCCATGCCCAAAATTAACTCAGAACTCAATACCCCAAAACAAGTCTGGAAGCCCCGAATCCGAACCAAGGGTTCCCCTAGCCCAAAGTTAACATTCTGGAGCTAATAGCTGGATGTAAATTCCATCCGAGGCCGTTGTAATGACCCTTCCGGTTATTTTCACGTATATGTTTTTTTTGTACCGTTAGAGCTTGTTGTAGCTGCCCCAAGCCATTTAAGGCTTGTCGGGACCGGTATTTCGGTGTCGGGTCCATTTGTTTGGTCGTATGATAAGTTTTGAAGTCAAGCTAGTCGGCAAAAGTTATCGTAAGTTTCTTTAATAAATTTTCTGAACTTTGGGTAAAATGTCTCAGAGCTTTTATCTCAATATATAAAGAGTTAGAAGTCCCCCAAAATACCAAATCGAAGTTCTACGAGTCTAGTTTCCAACGCATAAAACCTCACGTCCAACTGATCTCAGAGTAAACAGTTATGACTATTTTACCGCGGACTGCCGGGCAGAAACCGGGTCGCGAACCGGGTCGGGTCAAAATCGTGCGATGGTGAATTGCGAACCTAAATTTAAGTATTTTATTAGCATCGCGCGTATATTTGAAAATATTTTATTTTAAAGTTATATTTTTTATTACCTTTTTAAAGTATTTTAAAGGTCTATGAAAAATACTTTTGTTATGATATAATTGTGTACGTATTTGTTTTATAAGATTTTTATACATTATAATATTTTAACGGAGATAGTGAAATTTAATTATGTTGAAAATTATTATTATAATATAGTAGGTTTTATTTGAAATAATTTTCTATTAAATATGACATATTTAAAAAGTTATATTTATTTTATCACGATCCTATGCAATACCCGAGTACGTACGTAACATGGATCCACCTATCATTAAGTGGATAAGAGGAGGTGTGGTGATGACACCCACACCCCCACGTGGGAGTCATGCAAATAGGGAGCAATACCTTTATGTTTAGTTGCTGCCAACTAATGTTTAGTTGCTGCCAACTAATGTTTAGTTGCTGCCAACTAATGTTTAGTATGTCAACTATCTCATATGTTTCCACATAAGGAAATTGTACCCACCCATTTTAAACTCACGTAATTTTGGTGCAAAAATTGCCACAGTATATTATTCATTTGTCACGTTAAAAGTTGATTCCAATAAGCAAGATCTGGATAATTTATTGGATCACCGAAAAGAAAATCGATTATCTACGTCAAGTTATTCAAGCCTAATTTCGAGTTTGATTTTATTTCGGAGTTTCTCGGAGCGGTTCGAGCGTGGACATCGTCGTTCTAGCAGCTTGTCATCGGACGACATGTAGGTTACTGTTTATTTTCCCTAGACTCCGCATATATAGGATAAAATTGTATTAATGGGCATCCTTGGGTTGGTTTATTAGGTTGGTACCACAGACCTCGACCGCTTTATTTCATGTCTGCTATTTGTTCCTCTGTTGCTGGAGGTACTTGGCGAATTTTTATTTTCCCTTTGTTGTTCCTGTGAGCCTTGTTGACTCATGGAACAAGAAGTGGTGGATATGGGAATGCCCGCAGAGCCTGATTAGGAATATCTTCTCGGTTGGTTATTGCTTGCTGAGTTTAGCTATGGGGCTGTGCAAGGCAGTAGGTTGATGTGATGTCTGACGGCAGCTCTTGTGTTTGATCTACCATTTCTGATTAAAGTTCTTTCCTGTTTACTATGGATTGGTTGGGGCGGTTAACTGCACTATTTTTTTAACCTTGCTAGCCAACCCGGGTGCCCGTTTTGTAGAAAGAAGAATATGAATTGAAAATGGTTTATTTAATGTGAAATTTCTTGAGTAAAGAAAGTGGGGTAAATTATGATTAATCAAGGTTTACGATTAACGCTAGACTCGGCAGGGCCGGGGTGCTAGTTGAGTTTCTTGCTACTTGAGATGATTTTTAGCCTCGGTCGGACCGAGCACCTGAGATGACTTTCTACTGTTTAGACCCGGTTATGCCCGGGCACCCTTGGAGGGGTTTTTGAGATATTTTCCTACTATTTTAGTCCTGGACAGGGTCTGGGCATGCATATTAGAGACTGGGTCTCTATCTTGATACCGGACTTGCTTCCGGACGACATGTTCTGATACTGAGTTTTAGTATGGGTCTGGGACCTCCATGGACCTT
>QJPP01001669.1:95894-289738 GCA_003996215.1 Jaltomata sinuosa
ACCCTACCCCCTGCATCTTTGGGTGCAGATCCTAGCGTGGGCCATCGCCGTTAGATCGCTGTGATTCGTGCTTGGAGATCTGTTGGGGACTACTTCTGACTGAGGGTGAGCTCTTGGCGATCGGAGCTTAGCTTTGGTTTATCTTTTGCTTCATGTACTCTATTACCATTCAGAGACATCTGTATATATTGTTTGGATCGTTTGCACTCCATGTATGTAGTTTTGGCTCTATACTATGATACCATGTCTTGGGGTTTGGTTTAGTTTCCGCATATGTATATACTCCTGTTATCTATTCTCCTCATCTTACTCTCTTTCTTTTGCTTATTAAACTATTCTTCCGCTTATTTGTTAGATAGTAGCCCATTACTAACTGTCCTGGGCTACAGGAATTGGTTCGCCTACTTGGAGGTTGTAGGTGCCATAATGACCAAGAAATCGGGTCGTGACAGCCGTCTTCTCCGAATATTGATCAAAGTCAACCCTACCAGCCAAACTAGCTTGAAAACACAGAAAGCAACATAAAACCAAACCAAAAGCACTCATACCCAGAACAATGGTCCTACTAGACCAAAATCTCTATTCCGGGGCCAACGGAACTGTCGGAATTTGATTTTGAGCACATTTACCAAGAAAGTTGACCAAAGTCTAAGATTTTCTAAATTCAAGTTCTAAAATAGAGAAATGGTCATAATGACCTAATGAATGCCCCGAGCACCGAACCGTCAGTCCCTCAAACTCATAAATGACCTGTAGCCACTGAGGGAAAGCTCAGAACACAGAAAAAGAATGAAAAACAGAAAATGACCCAGAGGGTCATTACAACATCCACTACTAAAAGAACTTTCATCCTCAAAAGTTAAGAAACAGGAAGTACTCAAAGGCTCAGAAAGGAAAAGATACCAGGTCTGTGAGTTGAGATAGGCCTCCCGAGGAGCCTCCTCGATTGGATAACGGCCAACGAAAAGATAACCAAAGAAAGTTACTAAAACCTTAACTCAAAACCACCCAAAATAGGAAAAACCACAACCTCTAACTCAAAAGCTAACCAGTAAAATAACTTAAACAGAACCCCAAAAGAAAACATTCGAAAAGCACCAACACTACACAAGAACCATGAAGACCAAGGCAATCATCACATAGAACCGAAAACCATGCTAACATAAAGCACAAAACCCACTTTCTCCAATATTCTTACCAAAGAATCCTGGGTCCGAAGACCCTTTCATCTACCTGAAACATCAGCATTCAAACTATAAAGTCAAACACAAGTCAAGCACTCGAGTTAAACTCAAAAAAACATCCACAAACCCATCATAAGGCTATTACTCCTACCATACTCTACCTCCTCAAATTAGTCAAAAACTCGATCTCAACAAAAACCAAACACTAGTCTTACTAACCTTAGAAACATAAACACCTGCCCGAGATATTCATACTATGACCGAATTAGCCTACCCTGACTGATCGTCGGTCCACAGATGGACAACTACGGTAAGATCACCCCAATAACCAAAACTTGCCAAAAATAACCAACTAAAAATAAAACACTGATATTTGAAAAAGAAAGTAACTAGGCAACCCATGGTGAAGGACAACCTTTCGAACGCAGATTCTGAACCACATAATGTTTGATCTGGCAAAAGGGACTAGGCTAGGTCTGCCTATTCGAGCAGAACCCAAGGACACCGAAACCAAGTAAGAAATGTAGCAAGCATGCAACAAAGCCTAAAGTCAATCTCCAACCCATAGGGAACCCATAACACTCTGGCCTAACTGCTAGAAGGGAACGGTCTCCTGAATCGATCTAGTCAAAAGTGTCGCGAATAGAGGAAGTCTTCCACAACCCTCTTGAAATAGTCTGCTAACCCACAAAGTCTGAAACCAAAACCCAAATTCTAATTGATCTCCTCCCTACTCCTCGAGTAGGCTCAGATGCCACCTAAGAATACTGTAGTAACTGGAACTCGAGTAAGATATGAATACGATGCTCAGTAATCTGCAACCGCTAATGGGGCATGGGTCAAACCGAAGGGCATATCTAGGAACTTATAGAGGAACGAGTCCTGAGGTAGTCCTTTGAATGCCCACCACCCTGACCCTTAACCGAAGATAACCCAATCTCGAACTCTAACTTTAGAAAACACTTCCGCAATCTGAACCTTCCTCAACCACAAAAACTGACCCGATGGAAGAACTTCGGAACTAGAACCATAAACAAAAGCAAGACAACCGAACAAACCAGAACTGCTGGGTGCTAAGGTGGCAAAACCAATCCTACAGTTTCCGTGGAAGCCCACCAATCATAATGACTAGGCCCACCGCGCTTTGCAACCCAATATAGTAACTACTCAAAAGCCAACATACTCAATCCACTACTAAAAGAATTCTTTTACGGGGTAGCTATATGCATAAGCACCACAACCTCACCATGCAAGTGTGGATGAGAAGTAATCTAACCAGATTTATGTAGGGACATGCAAACCCCACATCGACAATACCAAAATCTCAATGATGATAATAATATTGTACATGTGATAGAAGCATCTGCGTGACTCCATCTGCCATGACTAGTCGACCAATACGGTTGACAACCATCACTTACAAACTGGGAACCACCCCTATTAATTTGTGCACCGCCCCTGGGCAGTGATGCTGGAACTCGGAGAGGGTGAAAATCCCTGAATCTCAGACAAGTCTTAGAAAGGTGTCCCTGCTCACCACAAACATAGCAACCCCTAATAGAAGTTCCTCATTGAGAAAATATGGCTGAACCTGACTGGCCACCACGGCCTGGATACCCAGAATGTAAACCTCGAGAAGTTTGGCCTGAACCCCGACTACACTACCTACTGTGCCTTGAACAACCACTCCCTGAAATCTGAAATGCCGCATGAACTGGCCAGTGAAACTAGAAATTTCGTGGGTGACCCCTATGGGAGAAACCTCTACCTCAAAACTGAAAATCACTGAAACTACCCCGATGGCGAGGACTCTTACCATTGCCTTCACTGGCCTCAAACATATACCCTCAATAACTCGTGCATGATCAACAACCACAAGGAATGTAGCCCTTGATGCCACTAGCTGCTCTGTAGCCAAACGAAGTGTAGATCCAACCCTCTGACAAACTAGCAAACCCGCTTGTGCTTTGTAGGAATAATTATAGTAGCATGCCTAGAAAACTCATGGAACCGTGCCTCATACTCAGAAACTTACATAGAGCCCTACTCTAACCTGGTGAACTGATCCCTTAACCTCTCCCTCAAGCTGCGAGGTACAAACTTCTCCAAAAAAGCCTCAGAGAACTGAGTCCAAGTAATCGAAGGTGACCCGACTGGTCTGCATGCAGTATAAGATCGCCACCACTATTTTGCCAAACCATCCATCTGAAATGCAGTGTAATCAGCTTCATGAGACTCAACTAACCCAAGGTTATGCAACATCTCCTTGAAACTAATCAAGAACTCGTAAGAATCCTCCCCTGGAGCACCTGAAAACCTCGCAGGACCCAATCTGATAAACCTGCCCAGTATCTTCTGCTCCTCAATCGACATAACTGGCCTAGCTGTAATAGGTTGAGCAACCAATGGAATTGACAAAGTATCCAAATAGGGAGCCACAACAGCTGGCTAAGCTCCTAGTCCCTGACTACTATGTGCCGCTGCCTGGGCTGAATTCTGTATCTCAACTCTGATAAGTGAACAATCAGGTGCACTAGGTAGAGTCCCAGCCCATGACACACTTTCCAATAAGCTATGAATCCTGGCTAGAATACCCTAAAGGGATGGTGAAGCTACAAATCCTACTGGAGGCTAGGCTGACCCCACGTCCTCCGATTGAAATTGAACACCCTCGACCCCTAACTTTGGTAACCGCACTCCTGTGGCAGGCATATGAGCCTCGCCCAAGCATACTGTCGACCTCATCATAACCATCTGAGAAGGAAAGAAACAATTGAAGTTTAGACTTTGATGGAGAGAAGAATGCATGATAAGGAATCAACAAGATGGAACTTTTATTAAGGATTCCCAATAGCCTCCCAAAGATAGGATACGGACGTCATCGTACCTATAAGCGAGACTCTACTAGACACCTGCCCATGTACCAATGACACCGGTGAACTTAGAGCTCTGATACCACTATGTCACGATCCGAAAACTCAAGTCATGATGGCACCTACTATAACCCACCAGTAGGTAAGCCAACCCTTAATCCGGAACTGCAAGTAATAGGCTAACACAAGAAAGAACCCAAAAGTGGAAGAAACAACAATAACAGCGGAAGATACGATAAACCAATATAAGTAAAAAGGGAGGGAAAGGAATAAAATACATAAGAATCCCCCAAGACCTGGTGTTAGTTGGTACAAGTGCTACTACAACTTCGATGTTCTAGATAGATACAACAAACTAGGGATAATCTCCGGAGGTACAGTAGGAGACTAGCCCAAAAGTTGAGGGAGATGAGTCAACTCCGATCGTCAAGAGCTCACCCAATGTCTCTAGTCAGCAACTCTGCACAAGGACTGTAATCAACGGTGATAACTCATACTAGGATCTGCATTAACAAAAAGATGCAGAAGTGTAGTATGAGTACCAAAATACGCGGTACCCAGTAGGTATCATCGACTGACTAAGCTCAAACAAGATATAAATATAACAAAAAGCAAATATAACCCAAGGGTAAGAAAGATGAGAAAAAAGGAAATATAATGGTCAAACCTAAATAAAAAGGTAAAAAAATACCGCCACATTATGAAAAGCATAAATAATAGACCAGCAACAACCAATTCAAACTTCCCGAGTCCAGAAAGTACACTCGATAAAGACAACCAACTACACACAGATTCTGATATTAAAGATACGCAGGGAATACCATGAAAATGCGATACGGAATGATGAAATGAAATATGGTCGATGCCATAATGAATGAGAACCCTGAGTCACCTCACGGGCCGCCAGAGCTTACCAACCAATACCGTACCATAATACCTGGAATGTCCCTTTCGGCTGCCATAGCTTATCAATATAAAAATCAATGCCACAATTTCTACGTATAATCAATAAAACCCAGAGTATTCTCATGGGCCGTCGGAGCTTACCAATATAACAATTTCCACAAATAAAACCCCGTATATATACAAAGGAGGCCGCCAGAGCTTATCAATATAATCCCATAACCAATGGAAAGCAAGGTTAAAATCATCTCTCAAACCAAGTGTACAAAATAGAAGTATTTTCCCATTTCAAAGTCAGTAAAACAATGATGAACGATTTCTCCTTAACCGCACAAGTTTATAGAAAAGAAACTGTTTTCCCCCTTTATCAATCAAAAATATTTATAAAAGTAGGATGCTCTCCCTGGAGCTCCAATCATTTAAAATGGAAGTGTTTTGGGTTTAAAACATTAGCGGTCAGCTTAAATCGGTAAAATCTTTCCTTAATTTGAAAACCATTTGTTAAAAGAAGATTTCCTTATCAAACCACTGAGCCAATCGATTCCCGTAAATTTGTACCATTCAGCTCCCTTCAATCCATACCATAACCCAATCATATATGAAAAAGAGAGGAACACAAATCAATTTAAATGTATACACATATGCATATGACGTACACAAATAAACTAAGATAGGGTATTTCACCCTTCATAAAAATATCATACTAACCTGGACTCCAGCCAGCCCAACACCATGGCCTTAGGCCCACATATCTGCATACCAAATCCAACCATAAGAATATAACACGATAAGAACAACCAGAAAACCAAGTAAGAAACTACCCTACCGGGAACTATACCCATCGGATGCTAAGGCTGACTATTCTAGTACAAATACTAAAAGGGAACACTACGCTATCAACCAACCCCCAAGGGACCTGCCTAAGGAAGTCAACTATCCGGAACTAAGCATAATGTATACGACAAAAAAAAACTTAAGCAAAGCATAACCATACTGACCTGGCTCCTGCCAGACCCATCTCCACGGCCTCAAGCCCACAATTACATGATAAGTTGAACACCAAACTAATAAGAATAATAATAGTAATAATAACAAAGCAACAATAACATCTACTCTACCCCGAACCTTTATCTAATTCTAGGCTAAGGCTCCCTAATCTAATAATCTCAACCACAAGCAATATAAACAAAACTAAGGCATCTGACCCTAATCCCAAGGATATTACACCGCCTACGCCAAGTCTTAAGGAAGAGCTACAGCCTATACTAAGGATTGCTAGCCAAAATCTTACTCTAGAGCACCTAAATCACCTATAAGTATCAATAAGCCTACTCATAACCGTATCCAAATCATAAGATCCTACCAACCATTAGAAAGTTATTATATTCACACCTCATATGAGCAAAGTCTAGAAATTAGTAAACCATAACCTACCAGAGAAGTCGAGCACGCGCGCACAATCCAATACACAAGACCAGAGCCTATCTCCCCTGAAAAGTATCAGCAAGCTGCCCCATTATCATAACAATGTTCTACACGTCAATATGAAGCTAACAGTACCCATATTGCTAATAATTTAGCTGGGTTAAAAATCTGGGCCACAAACGGGCTCGAGGGCCCCGTAACCCACAGCCAAAAATGAAGAAGTACAAAATGATCACAACGATCATGGGAGTACATGCCCAGAAAATCACAAGGTTTGGGCATTAAAATTGGGCTACAATAGCCTACCTACTTCAAGAAATCAAAGAGGAAAAAGAGAGAATGAAAAGTTGAAATTTAACAAAAAGCTTACCGGATTAATGATGGAAAAGAGCTCACGAAGATATGGTGAGTTTGTCCCAAGAATTTGATGGCCAGAAGTGAAGAAATTTGAGCTTGGGAGATCTCAACAATGGAGGGACGGAGTTGGAAATAAGGGGAAAAAGGAGAAGAATGTTTAATTTATAACACTGCCAGCAGATATCGCAATTGCGACACTTTTATCGCAAATGCGGACTCTGCAAATGCGACCAAGCATCGCAAATGCGTAAAACACCGCAAATGGCCAAAATACCACAAATGCGGTCAAAATACCACAAATGTGGCTAGAGTACCGCAAATGAGGCCAAAAATACCGCAATTGCGATCCCACAAGATACAACAAATATCAGCAACAACTAAAACTTCAACGGGGCATTCCGAGCACAATCGGAACCCGATACTCAGAAACCAGTAGAGTTATTTGAGTGGAAATGACATTTTGGATTCAATGGAATCAACGAATTTACCAATGGAGTTCATTTTAAGGAAAAGTAGGCCCCATGCCCAAAACTAACTCGAAACTCAATACCCCAAAACAAGTCTGGAATCCCCGAGACCCGAACCAAAGGTTCTCCTAGCCCAGAGTCGACATTCTGGAGCTAATAGCATAGACGGAAAATCCATCCAAAGTCGTCTTCTCCGAATGTTGACCAAAGTCAACCCTACCAGCCAAACTAGCTTGAAAACACAAAAAGCAACATAAAACTAAACCGAAAGCATTCAGACCCAGACCAATGGTCCTTCTAGACCAAAATCTCCATTTCGAAGCCAAAGGAACTGTCGAAATTTGATTCTGAGCATATTTACCAAGAAAGTTGACCAAAGTCAAAGATTTTCTAAATTCAAGTTCTAAAATAAAGAAATGGTCATAATGACCTAACGAACGCCCCGGGCACCGAACCATTAGTCTCGACAAGTTATAAAATTACCTGTAGCTGCTGAGGGAAAGCTCAGAATGCAGAAAAAGAATGAAAAATAGAAAATGACCCGGAGGGTCATTACAGGTAACTAGTTAATTTAATATGCTAGATATTTATTTAAATCCTATAGTCATGCTTTCTACATTTCAAATAGGTAGAACATGTAGCACGTAGTTTGCCCCTACCCCATAGCAATCCCTAAAGTATTTTACTTATCGAAGTTTATACAATAATTATTACAAACCCAAATGAATGAATATAAAAGTATGACAAAATTAATAAAATCTAAAGCTTTATAAAGATCTCCCAATCCCGGTCAACTCTTCACTGTGTAACCATCTTCTAATAGAAACCTGTCAAATGCAGAACATAGGATTAAGAGAATCCAAATACATCTCATAGGACCACCCCTTGACATGTCAGAGTTCCTGAGGATCTCAAGGACCTAGGCAGTGCTTATGTCAAGGAACAGGGATGCGTTAGGACCTCCATACTCCACCAAATACCATGAAACCAAGCCAAAAACAGATCCAAATATAATCATATAAACAAACCAGACTGCCAATGCAAACAACTAATCTTTTTCCAAGTAGCAATAGTTCATGAATGAGAGAACACATTAAACCCAACAAGAAGCAGATTTTAGGCGTAATCCTATAAACATAATCTCTAATGACTCACAGATCAAAAGACATACATAGACCAATCATGGATAAACATAGATAGACTAAAGCACATATTTAAATTACAAGAGATCAAGCATACTAATTGAAATCTACATCGATAGAAACTAACCGGTTAGCTGCAAACAACAAGAGAATATTCCAAAGTTCAAACAATTGCAATTAGAAAGCTTGTCCGCAGAGAAGAGAATTCTTAAGATATGAGAGTAATAGTGAGTAAAAGTCCCCTCAACAATGAAAATAGAGGGCTGCTTTTATAGTGAAAGGAGAGGACTCGATTAAAGTAAAGGAATAAATTAAAGAGTGAATCAAGGAAAAATCTTTACCTTAATTGTAGTAATCAAATGAATTAATACCAATTCATCACAAAAGAAGTGAGTAAATCAATTTAAGAGAAGCAGAATATTAAAAAAAATCAATCAAAGATAATTACATTCCTTAACATGGGCAGGATCAATTAAGAGTAGAAAATCACTGCTAATTAAGCAAGTAACAAGCTGGCATACCAGTGAATTAAGGAAAGAGGCAATTAGTAGCCAAAATCAGTCACATAATCTTTTAAAGGAAGGAAAATCAATATTAAAGTTTTCCATAATCAAATAGTACCAAACTTGTCTAAAATTTGAGATAGCAAATATTCCATACACTCTGTCCTTTCTTACCATAATACTACCAAAACCTAAGCAATTTGATCAAATGATTGTAAGGCAGATCCAAGTTTGCCATAATTGAGCAAGTACTAAACTATTTCCATTCAGATAAGGAAGAACATATATTGAAAACCTATTGCAGTCCATCAATTATAAATCAAAATTTACCAAGACTATCCAAATATCTAGATATCCACAAAGAAGTAAGGACAAACAGACCAATTTTTCCAAAATAGATGAGTAACAAAGATGTTCTAATCAATACAAGGAAAGAGGAATACCAAATTATGCCTGAAAGTAATCAAGCAATGAGCACAAATAAATCCTAAATTCCATAGTCAATTAAAGAGGGAAAACAACAAGCATAAATTAACCCAACATGAATACAGGTTGCACTTTTCGTCCAATCAAACAGTCATAGAACAAATTGGTACTCAAACATGCTTAGGCGTCGATTTCACAAACAGAGCAAACACATATTTGAATATTCAGAAATTAATTAAAGGTAAAGGATTGTAAAATCTGGGCTTTGCCCCCATATAATAGTCCCCCAGCGCATTTAACACGAAATCACAGGATTTCAACCACAAATTTACAACCCAACTCTACCAATTTCATATCTAAAAATTAGATAACAAGAAGAAAAGAGGAAGAAGTTGAAAAGGATAAAACCCGAAACAGATTTGTAATAGCGATCTTTAACATAAACCAAAGAGAGGCAATAACTTTGGGAACCACTAAACCCAATGCATGCTCCATCAGAAAACGTCGACGGACTGCTCATGTTCCCCTTTTGTCAAAGAATCTTGAAGTTCGCCCACAAACACGCCAGTGGTTTCATTGGTGACATGGGATTTTTCGGCTCGCCCAACCGGTGGTGGATGCAGCTGTTTAAAAGGGTTTTTATCAGAACCGATGGGGGTTTGGATGGTTGTTTTTTTTTGCTGGTAGGGAGAGGCGGACGAAGAAGGAGGAATGGAGAGGGGGTATAGGGGTGGAGGCTGTTGGTCCTGGCCAGAGAAGATGGTGGCGGTGGGCGAAGAGGAGGTGAGAGAAGGAGAGAAGAGGGGAGAAAAGTGAAGAGGGGGCGGTGGTTGTTTCAGGTGGTGGCAGGTGGTACTGTCGGCAGTGTTGACGTGAGTGAAGGTGGGGGCGGCGTTAATGGAGAGATCAGGAAGATGGTTGAGGCGACTTGGAGGTGAAAAAGTGAGGCTTAGGGTTTGGGTGTGTTTGTTTAAAAGGAAAAAAATGTTAGAATTTAATCTCGGTCGTTGATCACATTAGATCAACGGCTGAGATTTGATCTCAATATGGGTCGGATCCGGGTCGTCTGGGTGGGTTAAATTGAAATTGAAATTAAAATTGGTCATTTAAAATTAGGCCAAATTGGCTCAATTTAGGCTAGAATTAAAATAAATTGGATGGAAAGGGGCTGAAATTTAAATAAATTAGGAAGGAAAGTAAATTTGGGTTGTTATTTAATAAATAAAATACTACATGTATATAATTTAGTAGATCAAATAATACTTAATGATACTTAATAAATAAAATACTACATATATATAATTTATATAATTTAGTGGATAAAAATATTAATGGTAATTATCGAAAAACATATATTATTTAAAATTATAAGTAAATTACGTATATATATTTTGTTCGTAAAATTAATGATAAAAATAGTAATAATAAGAAGTAAATTCCATATTTATAAATTTAAAAAGTGTTAAGACGATGATAAAATACGTGATTTATTTAGTAAATAAAAGTAATATGCGAGGAAAATTAAGCTTTAAAAATAATAATAACTAGTAAAATAACAGCCCGCGAGAGGCATAGGGAGGTCAAAATTGAGTGTCAACACATGGCTTTTTATACCAATCAATTTTCCTTCTTCCATATCTGTCCTCTTTCTCAAATTCGAAGCATAGCCCTTGGACATTCTCAAATTCTTCACTCACTCACGAATTTCTCGTTTCTCATCCAATGTGAACGAAAAACTTGCCTTGGGCTTAACCACTTTACCATTTCTCATTTCCTGCAACCACAACTCCTTTCTCCTACAATATTCCTTTAAGTCCATTCTAGCTTTTGGATTGTCTTTTGTCTTGCCCTTAACATCCATTATTGTGTTGAACAAATTATCAAAATAATTTTTTTCAATGCACATCATATCAAGATTATGTCTTAGAAAATTATTCTTCCAATACGGTAACTCCCAAAATATGCTTTGTTTGCTTCAATTATGTTTCCATATCTAGGAAGTCTAGAACTCTCTCCCAAATTTATAATTTTAGGCAACTGATTAACTCTCTCCCAAATCTGATGTCCTGAAAGTGATGGAGGTGGCATATTATTTTCAACCTTATTCTTTCTGAATGCATTTTTCATATTTCTAAACTCGTGGTTTATTGGCAAGAACTGATGGAGACAATTAAACCAATAAACTTTTCGGCCATGCTTTAAAGTGAATGCTTTAGAATTTTTCATGTAATACGGGCAAGCTAACTTTTCAGCAGTCATCCAACCTGACAACATTTCATACGCAGGAAAATTATTAACAGTCCACACTAAAGAAGCATGCATAGTAAAAATTTTCTTAGTTGATATATCGTATGTCACTACACAATCAAATCACAATTATTTTAGCTCATCTATCAATGGCTGTAGATAGACATCAATCAAACTTTTTAGATTATGGGGACTCAGGATAATACAATTTACAAATATATAAGGACCTGTCATACACATTTCAGGTGGAGGATTATACAGAGTAACAAATACAGGCCAGCAAGAATAAGGTGCAACATTATTAGAGAATGGTGTGAAACTATTTGCACATAATCCCAGTCTAACATTTATTGATTCTCTAGAAAAATAAGGATATGTTCTATCGAAATGATTCCAAGCTTCTCCATCTGATGGATGAGACAAGACACCCGATGGCCTTCTATTTTCATGGTGACATCTCATATGTGAGGTAGAACTCATTGAAGCATACAACCTCTTTAACCTAGGTATAAGAGATAGATAGTGCATCGCCTTAATTGGAACCATCTTTCCACTGGGAGTCCGCTTATACCGAGCATGTCCATAAAACTTACAATTGTCAAGATGATCATCATACTTATAGAACAACATGCAACCATTTACACAACAATTAATTCTATTATATGACAATCCTAACTTGGAAACCACTTTCTTTGCTTCATAGAAATTCTTAGGTATCTTCAACTCTGGATTATTAGCTACTTCCCCCACAAGATCAACTACAGAGTCCATAAGTATTTGAGAAGCACTCCAATCTGATTTGATACTCAATAGTCTAACTGCAATTGACAAAGCAGAATGCAAATTTCTTTCACATAATGGACGATTACCCTCTTGTAATTGTTTATAAAAGTATTTTGCTTCTTCATTGGGAGCTTCTTCTAAATACTGTTCGGGTTTCATTCCATCTTGAACCACGAAAGTATCATTAACCATTTCATGCACCCTATCATGTTCAACCCTCTTATCTTGATACCTATCATGTTCAATCCTATTATATCCATTCATAGGCATCACACAACAACAATAACAACAACAACATACCCAGTGTATTCCCACAGCGTGGGGTCTGGGGAGAGTAGAGTGTACGCAGTCCATACCACTACCTCAGAGGTGAGGTAGAGAGGCTGTTTCCGATAGACCCCCGGCTCAAGACAAAACAGTCTAAAAATAGGCTAAAAAGGATGTAACAATGATACAGGATAAAAATACAAGATAAAACTACAAGAGGCAATAGGAAGTAATATGTAGTAACAAACAACAGACAGAAACAGAGCACTGCCACAAAATACTACCACGAGGAATCCAAGAACAAGAAACTATAAGCGTAACACTATGATTACACACTCCTACCTACTAGCCTACACACACTTCTACCTACTACTCTTCTACCCTAATCCGCGTCCTCCACACCTTCCTATCTAGGGTCATGTCCTCGGTAAGCTGCAACTGCGCCATGTCCTGTCGAATCACCTCTCCCCAATACTTTTTCGGTCTACCTCGTCCTCTCCTGTAACCATCCATAGCCAACCTCTCACACCTCCTCACAGGAGTATCCGTGCCTCTCCTCCTCACATGATCGAACCATCTCAACCTCGCTTCCTGCATCTTATCTTCCACCGACGCCACACCCACCTTATCCCGGATATCCTCATTCCTAATCCTATCTCTCCTAGTAAACCCGCACATCCATCGCAACATCCTCATCTCCGCCACCTTCATCTTTTGAATATGGGAGTTCTTTACTGGCCAACACTCAACTCCATACAACAAAGCTGGTCGGACCACCACTCTGTAGAATTTGCCTTTATCAACCCACACAAAATATCTAGGCTTAAATCTATTACGATAGAGATGAATCATAATTGTATCTGGATTAAAAAACTTTATGTACCGGCATTTACGACAAGGACACTTAACCACACCATGAATTTGATAGTTGTCTAGTGACATTGCATGCTCGATAAAATTGCCAACTCCTTCAAAATATTCAGATTTAATAGCACCACCATAATCATAATACATATCATACATTCATAAACAATGATCCATCTACAAAAATATAATGATTTCAATTATAAATTAGACTCATTGAGACATTCATAACATAAACTAAAGTTAAAAACTAATTCAAAATTATAACCCAACAGTATAAACTAATTCAAAATTTTCAAATTCACTATCAAATTCAAGAACCTAATTCAACAACCAAAAGTTGAAAACTAATTCAAGATTACAACCTACCAATATAAACTAATTCAAAATTTTCAACTTCACTGTCAAATTCAAGAACCTAATTCAAGAACCTAAAGTTGAAAACTAATTCAAGATTATAACCCAATAATATAAACTAATTCAAAATTTCCATTTTCACTATCAAATTCAAGAACCTAATTCAACAACCTAAAGTTGAAAATAAATTCAAATATAAACTAATTCAAAATTTTCAAATTTACTATCAAATTCAAGAACCTAATTCAACAACCTAAAGTTGAAAATTAATTTAAGAACTTAATTCAACAACCTAAAGTTGAAAACTAATTCAAGATTATAACCCAACAATATTAACTAATTCAAAATTTCTAAATTCACTATCAAATTCAAGAACCTAATTCAACGACCTAAAGTTAAAAATTAATTCAAGATTATAACCCAACGATATAAACAAATTCAAAATTTTCAACTTCACTATCAAATTCAAAAACCTAATTCAACAACCTAAAGTTGAAAATTAATTCAAGATTATAACCCAACAATATAAATTAATTCAAAATTTTCAACTTCACTATCAAATTCAAGAACCTAATTCAAGAATCTAAAATTGAAAACTAATTCAAGATTATAACCCAACAATATAGACTAATTCAAAATTTTCAACTTCACTATCAAATTCAAGAACCTAATTCAACAACCTAAAGTGGAAAACTAATTCAAGATTATAACTCAACAATATAAACTAATTCAAAATTTCCAAATTCACTATCAAATTCAAGAACCTAGTTCAACAACCTAAAGTTGAAAACTAATTCAAGATTATAACCCAACAATATAAACTAATTCAAAATTTCCAACTTCACTATCAAATTCAAGAACCTAATTCAAACTTAAAATCAAGATCCTAAGACATTTACTATGCTCACAAATTGTAAAATCAAATTCAAGTTCAAACTTCTCAAATTCAACCTAAAATCAAATTCAAGTTCACAGATTCAATTATATGAATTATAAAATGTTCATAATTATTATTCAAGATTCACAACTAGCAATGTTCATAATCTAACACTAACTTAAAATTAATGACAAAAAATAATTTTAAGATTCGAAACTAACAAACTTGCTAATAACAAAAAATATCAAACAAAATCTAACTTGAAATTTAAAATACTACTAATTCAAGTTCTAATCTTCATAAAAACTAACAATATTCTTAATCTAACATTAACCTAAAATAAATATAATGTAATTAAAAAAAAGTAAAAAATCTAACCTTGAAATTTTAAATTAGCCCTAACCCGACATTTAATGATGGAGGAGGAAGGAGGTGGCATGGCGGCTGGAGGAGGAGGCGGTGGTGGCAACGACAACAACGGCGGCAGCGAGGTTGTGGAGGTGTGTGGAGAGAAGAGAGAAGAGTAGAGAAAAGAGAAGAGAAAAGAGGAAAATAGAGGAGTGACCCGATCTGAGTCACTATATTTTTTGAAAAGCGATGGACAGCATCGCTTTCATTCGTCGCTTTTTTAAAATGAGTTGACTAACATTTGACCAAAAAGCAACGGACAAAAACGACATTGTCCATTGCTCTTTTTAAATGAGTTGACCACGTATTGATCAAAAAGTGATGGATAAAAATGACATTGTCCATCGCTTTTTTATTTTATTTTTAGAATAAATTAAAATTTAAAGAAAGCGGCGGACAACGTCATTATTTTAAAATTATTTATTAATTTTTTTTAATAATTGTGACGCTGTCCACCGTTTATATTAAAAAATAAATATAAATTATTTATAAATAATTTTTGCGCAAAAATCCGTGAAAAAAAGCGATAGAAAAAGAGATGTTGTCCGTCGCTTTTGTAAAAAAATAATTATAAATTAAAAAAATAGAAAAGTGATGGACAAGTCTCTTTTTCTGTCGCTTTTCGGGAGCGACGCTGTCCGTCGCTTTTCTATCCATCTCTTTTTGAGTTGTTTTTAGTAGAATATTCTTACTATAAATATTATCGTATTTTTTCGTAGCATAAGGTAATATTTACCAATGTAAATTAAGGATAATTTATTATTTATAAATACTGCATTGTAAAAAAATCTTATTTTTTAAGTTTTAGTTGATATAAATAGGTAATGAGATAAATCATGCTTATCTTCGCATTTGTAACTCCATTTTTCGAATATTATTATTTTTTTGGTTCAATAATTATTTTCATTTATTTTGCACAACATAAAGGATAAAGATAAATAAGACCAATGATCCTTTTGTGCATGAACATGTGGGGTTATGTATTAGTTGAACGATTTAATACTAGAAGAAATTCAATTCCGACAAAAACTATTTATAATTTCATGCAAATTGAGTAAATCAAGAAAGCATGATATGGTTGATCAAGAAATAAAGTTGAAGAGTAAGCGTTCAAACGTATGAAGGACGTGCACCATTTATTTGGGGGGACGATATACAATAAAATTCATAAATATTTGTTGGTCTATTGTTGTAAGAGAATAAGCGATTATTTGTAAATCTATGTGACTTTTTATCTATATTTTTGTTATGATTTGTTTTCTTGAATATTGTCCGCGGATTACGTGGGTACTGATACTAGTTTTACTTAATATTTTACGACCCGAATATGCAGGTCATCATGGAACCTACCACATCCCGCTAGTAGGTAAGCCAAACTCTTAGCCCAGAGCGACAAGCAACGGGCTAATAAGAGAAAGAGACGAAAGCAGAAATACGATGCTAAATGGTGGAAACCAAGCTAAACATACATATTTATAAATGAAGGGAGGGGGACAGAACAAAATATACAAAATAACCCCCAAGACCTGGTATCAGTCAGTACAAGAGGTACTACAATATAAGAGTGCTAGAAAGGTACAAAAAAAGATATATACAGACAGTGTTCGAATGTACAAGGGGAGACTAATCCAAAAACAGAGGGAGATAGACCAACTCTAAACGCCAGAAGCTCACCCTGTATCTCAAAAATCAGCAAATTCGCACGAGGATGGCATCAACAATGATGACTCGTACTAGGTCTGCATCATAAAGAAAGATGCAGAAGTGTAGTATGAGTATCAAAACACACGATACCTAGTAGGCATCATAGATCGACTGAGCTCAAATAAGACATCAGTATAATAAAGTGCAAATATACTAAAGATAAGAAAAGATGGGTCATGAATAGAGGAGCAGATTGCAGCTAGATAAATAAAAGGAGTACAGGTAATCAAATTAAAGTGCGCAAGGAAGTAATCTAGCTATGACCTAATCGGACCTTTATAAGCCCAAAAGGTACACACAACAGTTAATAAATCTAATCGAGACCCCATAAGCCCGGAATATACAAATAGCAAACAATACTAATTACCGACAAAACTTAACGGTAAATATATGCAGAATATGCCATGATATGTCATATAAGATGAGTACAATATAAATGCAATGACGGACTCGAACTGGGCTTCTGAGTGCAAATTAGTAATAAAGTGTGCCCGGACTCAAACCGGGATTAAAAAGTAGCAATAAATCGAGGCTTAATAATATAAGTATGTGTGTTCAAACTCGAACCAAGGATTAAATATAAATATGCGCACTTGGACTCAAATCGGGACTAAAATATAATTATGTGGCCCAGACTCGAACCGAGGCTAAAATATAAATATGCATGCCCGAACTCGAATCGAGGCTAAAACTATATATTTTCCTTCAAGAAAATCATATTCTCTCAAATATTCTAAAATTGCACTTTTTAGCCAAAACTGTATTTTCATGCCAGTAAATAATCTGCCAGGATAAGTAAGTAATAACACCAAATAAAAGATGGAGACACAACAAATAAGCACAACTAAATCTAAGTAAGGTAAATCCACAGTCTACTCACTGAGGAAACATTAAAGTCTTAAATAGTCATAATTTAAAGCTGCTATAAAACTATATATTCCCCGAAACCTCACCTAAAACAAGCAACTACCTGAAGCTAAGCTAAGGACAACTAACTCTAATCCTAAGGGAGTTAATACACAACTAAAGTAGATACCACCACCTAGACTAAAGATATCAATTGAAATGCTACGCTAAAGCTACAAGTCGAGCTACAAGGATCATAATCCCCTAAATCCAATTATCCAAACCACAATACCCAATCAACAATTAGCAATTTACCATACTAATCCTTTAATCGAGCAAAGTCTAGAAGTAAGTAAGTCATAACCTACCTGGAGGCCTAACACGCGCTCACAAACCCACTACTCTGGAGCTTTTACTTTCCGAGAAGTCTCCGACTGCTTCTACGCTATCAAAATAATCTAAGCGTTAAGACAAGAAGAACGATAAACATATTACTACTTCAGAATTTGGGCTAGAAATTAGGTCAAAAATAACCTGTGGGGCCTTCTTATGGAACCCAAAAATAATACCCACAATTATATCTCTCGTGGGACAAGGAGGACATGCTCAAAATTTGAGCATGGTCAGCCTTTGATTTTGAGTTCAAAATAGCCCAACAAGTCTAAGAACAAACCAAGAATTAAAAGAGAATTGAATGGAATTAGAGTCGGGAACTTATGAATTAAAAGCAAAAAATTGATCACGGTCAAGACCTAATTGACCCTAAGCTTTAACAATTAAGCTCTTAGACAATTCTTGATCTCAATCTCTCAACAATGGAGGACTTTTGTGTAAAATGGTTTGAAGAACAAAGGAAAATAATATATATTGCCAGGCCACTGGCCTTCGCAAACGCGGGGAGGCCACTGCGTACGTGGCCTCATGAAGGCGGCATCCCCTCGTGAATGCGAAAAGATAAAAAAGTTGGGTCTGAGATCCCTTTCTCCGTGGATGAGGTGGAAACGCTGCATACACGAGCTTGTGAACCCGGCCAACACCTCGCGAATATGGAGGGTTAAGTTTGGCTGCACCAGCTGGGAAAAACCAGTAATATTTGCCAAGTCCCAAAATGCTTGGATAGACCCTCGGGATCCATTCAGAGTCCCATGCATGCAAATGAAATATGCTACCTTACCAAAAAGGGCATTCATGACTCAACGTAATCGATAAAATTCTAAATGGAGATTGTTTTGATGAAAAGTGGGTCCTACACCTAAAATATCCATTTTTGCCTAAAGCCAACCAATAGCCCAAAATGTGTCCAGAAGCTTTGAGACCCAAACTAAAAGTTCCACTAGCCCAAAGTCTACGGTCCAGAGCTAACAGCGCTGAAGGAATTACCACTTGAGTCCGTTTACTCTGAATATTGATCAAAGTCAACTCTTTCAACTTTAAGAGTTTCAAAATAGGAAAATAGGTTTAAAATACAAACAAACTGTGCTGGAACCGAACCGTCAGTCTCGACAAGTCATAAATAACCTGTAGTTGCTAGGGAAAGTACAAATCATGGAAAAGCACAAAAATAGTGAAAATGACCTAAAGGGTCATTACAACATCCACTACTAAAAGGACTTTTGTCTTCAAAAGTTAAAGGAAGGAAGGTATCTGAAGGCTAGAATAAGCGAGGATACTGGACTCGCATATCATGCTCGGTCTCCCAGGGCCTCCTCTACTGGACGATGTCTCTATTGCATCTTAACCACTGAAATATCTCTAGACCTCAATCGTGTGACATCCCAGGCTAAAATAGACACATGCTCCTCCTCGAAGGTCAAACAATCATCCAACTGAACTAAATCCCACCAAAGCACGTGAAACTCATCTAGCATGTAAACCCGAAGCATCAATACATATAAAACAAGATGGATGGCAGAAAAAGTTGGAGGCTAAGCTAACTCATATGTAACATCACCAACTCTCTATAGAGTCTCAAATGGCCCAATATACCTGGAGCTCAGCTTACTTCTTCTCCCGAACCTCATCACGCCCTTTATGGGTGACAATCGAAGGAACACATGGTCACCAACTCCAAACTCCAAAGCGCGATGCCTATGGTCAGTATAACTCTTTTTCATACTTTGTGTTTCCCGAAGCCTATCCTGAATCACCCAAACCTTATCCAAGGACTACCGTAAAAAGTCAGTACCCTACGACCTGGCCTCAAAAGCATCAAACCACCAAATAGCAGACCTACACCGCCTACCATAAAATTCCTCAAATAGAACCATCTGGATACTCGAATGGTAGTTGTTATTATAAGAAGACTCTTCTAAGGCTAGAAATCGGTCACACTAACCTTTGAAATCCATAACACAATCCCGGAGTGTATCCTCTAGAACCTGAATAGTCCACTCGGACTGGCTATCAGTCTAGGGGTGAAATGTTGTGCTAAGATCAACCCGAGTACCAACTCCTCTCGAAAGGCCCTCCAAAAGTGAGAGGTAAACTGAGTACCTCTATTTAAAATAATGGACACTGGCACCCCGTAAAGGTGGACTATATCTCGCACATAAATTGGGCTAACCTCTCGGCACTGTAGGAAGACTTAACATGTAAAAAGTGAGCAGACTTAGTCAATCGATCCACAATGACCCAAATGCTATCAAAACCTTGGAACGTATGCAGCAACCCAATCACGAAGTCCATAGTAATATGCTCCCACTTCCACTAAGGAATGGGTAATCTTTGAAGCAAACCTCCAGATTTCAAGTCCTCAGACTTCACATGCTGACAGTTCAAGCATCGAGATATAAACTCTGCTATATCCCTCTTTATCCTGCTTCACCAGTAATGCTGCCTTAAGTCTCTATACATCTTAGCTGTCTCGGAATGAATGGAATATCTAGAATAATGAGCCTCCTATAGAATCAAGTGAATCAACTCACCAATCCTCGGAACGCAAATATGACCTTCAAATCTCAAGACACCCTCCGAATCTAAGGCAACCTTCTTGGCCTCGTCTCTCAACACTTGATCTCAAATCCCACATAATCGACCATCTGCAAATTGCTGCTCTCAAATTTGATTTAACAACATAAATTGAGCCTCAATTCGATCTAGAATCCTCCCAGGGTTAGAAATATCAAACTGAACCAACCTATTAGCTAAGGACTAGATGTCCAAGGCCAAAAGTCTCTCATAAACTATAGAAAATTCAAACTCCCCATACTCACCGCCTTCCGATTGAAGGCATCTGCCACTACATTTGCCTTGCCCAGATGGTACAAAATAGAAATATCATAGTCCTTCAGTAACTCTAGCCACCTACGTTGCCTCGAATTAAGATCCTTCTGGATCAGGATATACTGTAGGCTATTATGATTGGTGAATATCTCACAATAAACACCATAAAGGTAATGCCTCTAAATCTCAAGCACAAAACTACCACCGCCAACTCCAAGTAATAGGTGGGGTAGTTGCGCTCGTGTACCTTCAACTTTCTATAAGCATATGCAATCACTCATCTCTGCTGCATCAGAACTCAACCCCAACCAACACTTAAAGTATCACAATAAACTATAAATCGCTGGTCCTCAACTTGAAGAGTCAAAATTGAAGCTAAAGTCAGTAAGGCCTTGAGCTTTAGAAAGCTCACCTCACACTCGTCAGACCACTGAAATAGGAAATCCTTCCTAGTCAGATTATCAAAGGTGTTGCAATGGAAGAGAATCCCTAGATAAACTGTTAGTAGTAACCTGCCAACCCAATAAAACTATGAACCTCGGTAGGAGAAGTGGGCCTAGCCCAATCGTGAACTGCCTCAATC
The DNA here is from genome assembly GCA_003996215.1 of Jaltomata sinuosa. NCBI lineage: Eukaryota > Viridiplantae > Streptophyta > Magnoliopsida > Solanales > Solanaceae > Jaltomata > Jaltomata sinuosa. Next base: position 117,333 of record QJPP01001669.1, read on the forward strand.
TTCCCTGGGTCTACCATATACCGTCCTTTGACACCAAGTTCCCCAAGAATGCTACAAACTCAAGCCAAAACTCACACTTTGGAAACTTTGCATAAAGCCACTAATCTCTTAAAGTCTCAGCACAATCCTCAAATGTTGCTCGTGCTTCTCACTACTCCTAGAGTAGACAAGAATGTCATCGATGAACACGGTCATGAAAGAGTCGAAATATAGCCTGAACAAGAGATTCATTAAGTCCATGAACATTGCTGGGGCATTGGTCAACCCAAAAGACATCACTAGGAACTCGTAATGGTCGTAGCAAGTCCTGAAGTCTGTCTTAGGGATTTTTGCCGCTCGAATCCTCAACTGATGGTAGCTAGATCTCAAGTCAGTCTTAAAAAACATGGTTGTACCCTGAAGATGATCAAATAGGTCACTAATATGCAGCATCAGATACATATTCTTTATTGTTACCTTTTTCAGCCGACGATAATCGATACATATGCGCATGGTGCCATCCTTTTTCTTCACAAATAGGATAGAAGCACCCTAAGAAGAAACACTCAGTCAGATGAAACCCTTATCCAAAAGATCCTAAAGCTGAACATTAAACTCCTTTAATTCAGCAGGAGCCATGCGATAAGGTGGAATAAAAATGGGCCTGGTGCCCAGCTCAACATCAATAGCATAGTCTATATGACGCTCAGGCAAAAGGCAAGACAAGTCAGTAGGAAATACATCTGCAAACTCACGGACCACAAAAACATAATCAAGCGAAGGAGTGTCGGTACTAATGTCACAGACAGAAGCAAGGTAGGCCAAATACCCATTCGACACCAAAATCCTAACTCGAATATAAGAAATGATCCCATATAGCGCGTGGTTATTAGAATCCCACCACACAATCGGGGGTATGCCAGGCATGGATAAGGTAACAGTCTTGGCGAATCATGCCAAGACCGCACGATAGAGGATAACTATTCCATGCCCAGAATAGCATTAAAATTTACCATATCAAGCACAACAAGATCAGCCCAAGTGTCATACTCCCAAATAGTCACCACACAAGATCTAAACACCTAATTCTCTACTAAAAAGTCACCTACGGGAGTAGCTACACGCATAGGCACAAGCAAAGGCTTACTAGACAACTCTAACTGAGATGCAAAGTATATAGATGCATATGAATAAGTGGATCTTGGATTAAATAAAATAGATATTGGCTGGCAACAAGCTGAAATCATACTTGTGATCTTAGAATCAAAAGCCTCGTTCTCTAGTCTAACTGGAACAACATATAACTATCTCCATCCTCCGCTGGGCTGAGTACCTGCATGACCACCTGTCCTACCCAGCTGAGTACCTCTACCACCCTGAGGACCACTTCTGGCATATGGAGCCACTACTTTAATAGGCTGAGAAGCTACTGAAGGCTCGGCCATCCCATGCCGAAGATAGTCTCTAGCAAAGTGACCAAACTCCCCGCAATAATAAAAACCTTGAGAAGAACTTCCTTGATGTAAAGTACCTATCAAACTAGAATGGCCACCATGGCCTGAAGACCCATAATATGAACCCCACAAACACTGGCAGGATCTATGACCACTGTACCCAAGCTAACTACCCCCATAAAGCTAGAGTATAGCCTACATGGGCCTACTAGACTGAAAGTACTGCCAATGCTGACCCCTACCATGGAAACCTCTACCTCAAAACTGGGAACCAATATAGCTACCCCGGTGGTGTGGCCACTTATCCCTGCCCCTGTGGGCCTCGCGATAAATGCCCTTAATGGTGCAGCCATAATTAATAACATCCAAGAAGGACTGGACTAAAGACACCATACCCTCTGTAGCTAGGTAAAGTTGAAATCTCAACCCTCTAATCAAACAACATACCCTCTCGTGCTCGGTAGGGAGAATTATAGTAGCATGTCTGGATAGATCATGAAAACTTGACTCATACTTGGATACTAACATAGAACCCTTCTCCAACCTCGAGAACTCATCCCTCAATCTCTCACGCTCACTATGTGGCGTATTCTTCTCCAAGAAAGCCTTAGAGAATTCTGCCCAAGTCATAGAAGGGGACCCAGCTGGTCTGAACTTAATATACGCCCTTAACCACTATCTCGTTGATCCATCAAGCTAAAATGCAGTGTAATATGCCCCATGAGAGTCCACTAATCTGAGGTTATGCAACCTCTCCCAACAGCTAGTAAGAAACTCATGCTCATCCTCCCTCAGGGTGCCTGAAAACCGCGGAGGTGACAACCTAAGACCAGTATCTTCTACTCCTCAGAAGTCATGGTTGGTTGGGATACCATCAGTAGAGCAACTAATGGCACTGGTGGTACCTCAATATGGGGAGCTGCAATAGGATGTGCTCCTGCACCCTGAATACCCTGAGTTGAAGTTTGTGCAATACCTCCTAATACACTTAGTAGCTGAAAAATGGCAGCTTGAAGTGCCGGTGAAGCTGTAAGTCCGAGTGGAGGCTAAGCTGGTCTCTACCTTATAGGCTGCTATGGTGGCGGATCCTCTTGTACTAGTTGTGGAGCAATCTTAGGCTCCTGATTATTTACAGGCTCTGTGACAACTCTATGGCCTGGTGATACTCCCAAATTACACCTCAATTAAGAAGCGTAAGTGGACGTTGTAAAATATATAACCCAACAGAGGTTGGGGTCGATCCCACAGGGAATAAGGTGCAAATTAAGTTGTTAGTGACTTAGATGACTAATAATTAATAGTTCGGTAAATGGGGGGGTTGAGGTAATCAATCTTTGAACAATGCAAATAACAATTTACAAATTTCAATGAGTAAGAATCAATAAGAGAGGTGAACTAGGGAAGTGTTCACCATGGCTTCGTAATGATCTCAAGTTAGTGCTCAATCGGGTTATTTTCATTGCTTAACACGAAGTAAATAGAACCATGCTTACGTCTAAATGTTTCTCAACCAAATAAATGCATTTTCTTTTCAATTCTTTCAAACTTGAAAATATACAATTACACATTTCAATTAAAATTCAAGTATATTAATCTCGCTAGAGCATTATCATTAGACGGGAGTTAGTAGCCCCCAATCCTCATTGTTAATCTAGTTTACCCGGTTCTATTCTCTTAGTTCAAGCAAACCAAACCTAGGCTTATTCTAATATATGCAATCATTAGAAAATGTTATGAATACAAGATTAACAATGTTATTAGCATATGAATCAAACCTAACATCACTCAAAATCTATAACATCACTTTTGCAATGGCTCCCACAACCCTAGTTGTGGGAGTTTTAACCACTCATGCTTGCAAAATGAAAGAAGAAAGTAATACTATTTATTATAATAAGAAGATGTTCTTACAATATAAAATCACAAGCTTCTCTTTAATCCTTCATTAAATCCAAGCAACAATGGTAAAATCCCAAACAAGAAGATAATAGTACGTTTTCCCTCTTTGCCTCATTCAAAACTTGTTCAGAAATGTGTAAAAAATATCCAATATTCAATAACAGAATTAACCCTAACATTGGGTATTTATAGTAGCTTAGGAAATTAAATTCCAAAAATAAAATGCGAACTTCTCGCTTTAACTTGACGGGTTGCCTTGATGCCTCATCAGGCTTATGACGACTCATCAGTTGAGTCGTCACAACATTCTAGTGATTTCCTTTTTCTGCCTCAGCTTGACGGTTTATTGTGACGGTTCATCATGGCTGTGATGACTCATCATGGAACTCGTCGTTCTTAACCAGTGATGCTTTCCAACTGCCTCAGCTTGACGATTTGTTGTGATGGTTCATCATGGTTGTGACAACTCACCATGGCAGTCATCACACCTATATAGTGACTCTTCTTGTGCGGTCTTACTTGGCGACTCATCATGACGATTCTCCAAGGTTGTGATGACTCGTCAAGTGAGTCTTCACACCTAACAGTGAGTACCTTTTCAGTGCAAATCATCATCTATTTCATCCTTGTCCACTTTCTTGCAATTTAAACACATCAACTATTAAAAATAACAATGGTAGCTTGAAAACTCACGATTATTCTTAGTTAAAGGAGTCAAATGTGCCGTAGAATGCCAGCACATTAACACCCTCAACTTAAAACGTTCGCTTGTCCTCAAGCAACATTACAACAAAAATAGAACAGATGACTCAACTAAGAAAACACATGTCTCTAGCAAACCATGGTCATTCAACAGTTTAAATCAATTCAAATCAAGTCCCCCGGTACTCCATAGGTGTTTGACAAGTTAAATTATTAGGATCCAAGCATTTCATTTTGATATGATAGAATATTCTACATACATACAACGCAGCTATCCTAATATTTAGTAGATAATACCAAAATCTCGGTGCCCTCACCACAAAGAAGTCCCACATACAAGATTTTGGACTAGGTAAGACGCTCACACTCACAAACAATTTCCAACAGTGCACATGTGATGCCATAAGCTTGCCCTTGCTATTCTTTTTTAGTTTTTTTAGAAAGCCGCTCAGGATCACTAAAGGACTTGTTTGGGCTTGTAATGAGGCTTCGGGTGCAGGTAGGATACATTTGGGGAATAGTAACTAAACCCTTCTTGAAACCATTGCCCTATTATTTCCAGTCAAAGTTATTTCATCCACCCTTATTCACCTTTGATTTCCTTTCCTTATTTTAAGTTACAAGTGCGGCCTTCTTCGCTTGATTACTCTTTTTCATTCTTTGTAGCTTTTTTTTTACAATTCTTTTTCTTTTCTTTTCATTTGGCACACACCTGCACTTCTTATCAAAACAACAACTAATTTATCACACAACTCATTTTTCTTCTTATGTACCTCTGCAGTAGCCACCCTTAACTTAGGCTAGTTTCCTGAGTTGAGGTGCACGATGTCCAAGGAAGGACCAGGGACAAAATAGAGATTCAAAGTTAAAAGAGAAAGGTAAGAGGTTATCAAAAAAACAAAGTCACTTTTGGATCAAACCGGGATCAAAGGGATTGCTTACATTTGGATGGTCTTTTAAGCTAAGTGGACTGCACACAAAAAGGGCCTGTGATCCTTTCCTAAGCAACTAACTTCCAACTTAACAGAATAGGCTGGGAAAGTTCTAGATGCATGAACAGAGTAAGAATTTATACAATAAATCTCTCACCCACACTTGGCACCAAGGACCTATACCACTACCAACTATCGAAATAACAGCTCGACTTAAGCAAAATTATTACAATCACATACACTCAATGACATTGAGGGATCCAGAATAGTTAATCCTTTCAACACACAAGTACAAAAAAAATTCGGAGGGGCTCCTTTTTATTTCAACTTTCAAAAATCCGTGCTTGCTATAGACAATACAACACAATCACAATTAAAAATTTAACAACCTAAACATGTCGGTTCTACTAGATAGCACACCAAGGGAAAAGAAACACGATAACAAAAACACTCAGTGGTGACTCATAGATACCCCTACCCCTAATAAAAGAAACTAACATTGTCCTCAATGCTTCTGCAGTCAATAAGCAAGTAAAAGGATAGAGATACCTGTGAAGCCTAGGCTTCAGAGTATGGAATAGTGGCAGAAACAGTAGGGGTTTTCGAGGTAGGGATAGTGATGCCAGTGTCGACTGACGTGCTCACTTCATTAATAACCACAGTCTCTCCGAACTCTTGTACTGCACTATAGGATTCCCCAGCCTATTAGGCACATACTCTCTCCTGCCTCAATTTCTCGTCTAGTATAGATTGCGGCGAGCCTCTTCCAACTCTTCTTCCTCCAGAGTTCTCTTCTCATGCTTTCTCATTTTTGACCATTTCACACCACCTTCACCTGACTGTGGCTCATCAATTCTCAATGGTCTACCCATCAATTCCACTATCATGGCCACTTCCTCTAATTCAGCCAAGTTCAGAGTCTGATCATAGGGGGATTTCCCTTGCTGGAGGGAGGTGACATCAGCTTTTACATTGTTTAGCTTGGCATTAAACCTTGCTAGGTTCGGGATTTTCATTTCATTTAGCCTAGCATCCATCTTGGTCTCTATAACATCGATTCTAGCACGTAATCCCTTATATGGTTTCAATGCTTCCTGAATAGTCGCATCAATCATTGTCTTGAACAAGCCAGTCCATGCCTCAATCTTCTTATCAAGCTGCTTTTGTTTTTGCACCATTTTTGCAAAATTTCAAGGATTCAAATGGTACTCTGGTGGTAGAGGATGCCTCGAGGCTGTGTGAAAGCTTTTAGCAGTAGCTCTGGTGGTATGTGCCGTCTGAGGGTCAAAAATAGCAAGAGGTAACTTTGTGCCTGAAAGAGTGTCAACTGCTTCAGATATTCTAGGAGTTGGTGCCTCAAAAGCTTGTGGCTTATGGACCCTTAACTCAAACTTTGCATCATCTTTTGTCTTGTCGATGTTTTGCTTGGAGGTTTCTTTCTCTTCATTGTCGATGCCATTCAGTATTGGCACCTCTGCAAGCCTGCAAAGTTCAGTAACAAGATATGAGAATGGCAGTGACGAAGTGACCTTTGTGGCTCTGAGATGCATTTCATCTGCAATTACCTTCCCGAAGTGTATATCATACCCCACCATCAAACCCGCCAACAGAACGACTCTCGCCTTATCTAAATTAGCATCTCCCCATGTGGGCAAAAGTCGATATCTCACAATAGCCCACCAGAACTTCGCAATGAAACTCAATGACTGCTTTGAGATTCTTTCCCTTGAATTTAGTAGCCACAGTGGTGAGCCCTCGGTTAGCATGCGAGCTATCCATGGCCTTTGCTGCGTTGTTGTGCTCATTATGTCTAGAAGCTTAGGCATACCGGTCGGAGGTGTGTATTCTGGACCAAAGAGGACTCTGTTAATCATCCTCATAGAAAGATCCACCTGATGACCCCGACAATGAACTTGTCCATTATTGGGGTGTCCCTCAACTTTTCCCCTTCACTACCATTTTCTCCCGACAAACCAAATAGCTGGCGTAGAATTCATGCACAATTTTTGGGTAGTATGTTCCAGGAGGCCTGCTCATCCACTCTAGCTGGTACCTTTGAAATTGAGTTTGGATGATGGGGTACTCAGGTAGGTCAGAGGTCATAATTTTCACCTTCTCAGCAATCGTTCTCCGGTGGCTCCTTTGATTGGTTGGGAGAAGGCCCTCTAGATAATGTTTCCTGGCACCCTCGACCTACCACCATATTAATTCTCTAACATTGGCGGTCTTGCACCTATAGGTACTGGTGTTAATGGTCTCCTTCTCTGGGTTCTTAGTGGCCTCAGTACCACTCTCATCCTCTAGGCTGGAACTGGAGCTATCACTCCCTTCACTACCACTAGACTCCCACTCTCCTCTTTAGACTAGGAGACTTGGGTTTTTCTCTTTTTGGTCAACCTCGTTTGATAGGCCGGTGCTTCAGTTGTTTCCCCTTCGTGGTCTAATTCATCTAACAATCCCCGTGTTAGGGCTGGCCTTTCTTTTTTTTTCCTATGATCGGCCACGACTTGGTTGTGGTTTTGGAGTCATGTACCTACAAGGCGAAACAAGTTAGAACCCATCAGAGAAAGAAAACCAAGCAAAGGAGCTCATTGTTTTGGCTTGACGGGTTGGCTAACGAGTCACCATAGGTATGACGACTCGTCACACCAACTGTCACAACTAAACAGAGGCTGGTCAATTATGGTTCCTTTATGGTGGCTTGCCTGACGAGTCATCGTGGGTTTGACGAGGCGTCAGGAAAGTCTTCACCATGAAACAGATCTTTTATTTCCTCTTTGTGGCATTTTGTCAAACACTTTGTGTTCATAATCACTTTTCCAACCCTTTTGGGGATATGATTCAATTCCCATCATTATAAACAAATTTTTGCACCCTTTAGGTTACACCAAATTCAACCAGATGTTTTAAGTATCAATTTTCAAACCACATGACAACAACAACCACGGCTAAAAATGCATACCACAAAAAATCCACAATTTCAAAATATCAACTTTTCACTCTTCTTTTAATTCAAAATTTAATGAGAAAATTCAAGAAAAGAGTTAGCAACATACCTTGGTTTGTGATTGATCAAGAAAACTCTTTTCTTTCACTTTGAGTCAGAAGAAACAATAAAAACTCAATCCCAACTTTCTTAGGCTATGTTGGATCGGGTAGGGCACTATGATGTTTGGTGAAGGAGGTGATTGATATTTGAGGATTAATCTGGTGTTTTGGGTTCTGTATAGGAGATGGAGGAACTTGGGTGTTTGTAGGGAATTGACTGAGAGAAGGAGAGGAAAAAGGAGAAGAAACCGTTTTAATTTGAAATGGGTTTCTTTTATTTGGGGTATTAAAGCTTCATTGGGTCGGATCGGGTTAAGAATAAAAAATGACAAAGGGTACTTACCTGAGGTTGTGGCTTCCATGATGTTTTGTCGCTTTGTTGATGACTCATCACTCAAGCAATCATCCTTGAATAGTGGGGCCGAATTGGAGGTCCATTGTGGTGGCTTGGGTGAAGACTCGTCACACTTGTGACGGTTTGTCACCTGAGCCGTCACCACGAACCAGTGAAGCCTTATTTTGGGAGCCAACTTGGTGGTTCTTGTGACGGGTCATCACGCTTGTGGTGGTTCATCACCCAAGCAATCACAACTAAACAAAACTCATCTATATTTTCCACTTGGTGATGACTTGAGTTGACATTTCATTACAGCTGTGATGACCCACCACGGGACTCTTCAAGCTTAAGCAGAACAGTTCTGTCCCTATACTTTTTTTCCCTGCACACTCAACAAACAAATTAACCCATTCTGCCAAAAACAAACTACACAAAAGTGATTATACAATAACAAAATATGGGTTGCCTCCCATATAGCGCCCGATTTAACATCGCGACGTGACGCGGGTATCTTGATTACTCAGACTTCATCAAGATACACCACATAAAAGATATTTACCTCCTGCAAAAGTCTGATATATTGCTTCACCCTCTGCCCATTAACTTTGAAATGTTCTCCATCCTTGTTTTCAAGTTCAACAACTTCGTATGGGAACACTTGATTTACTTTGAACGGACTGGACCATTTGGACTTGAGCTTTTCGGGAAATAGTTTGAACCTAGAGTTGAACAACAACACCAAGTCCCCAACTTTGAAATCCCTCTTCTCAATCCTCTGTTCATGATATAACTTCATTCGCTCTTTGTAGAGAGCGGATCTCTCATAAGCCCGCAACCGAAACTCGTCCATCTCATTCAACTGCTCAAACCTTAACTCTGATGCATCTTTCCAACTAAGGTTCAACTTCTTGAGCGCCCAAAGGGCTTTATGCTCAAGTTCAACAGGTAAGTGACAAGCTTTACCAAAAACAAGTTGGTACGGGGACATACCTATTGGTGTTTTAAATGCTGTTCGGTACGCCCAGAGTGCGTCATCAAGCTTCCTTGCCCAATCTTTCCAATTGGCACTTACTGATTTTGCCAATATTTCCTTGATCTCCCAATTGGACATTTTGACTTGTCCACTGGTATGTGGGTGGTATGGAGTGGCCACTTTGTGTTGCTTTACACCGTACTTAGCCAGAGTAGCACGGAATACCTTGTTGCAAAAGTGTGACCCTCTAATGATAATGATTGTGCAAGGAGTGCCAAATCGAGAAAAGATGTTTCTCTTTAAGAAAGCCACCACATTTTTCCCTTCATTATCGGCCAAAGCGACTGCTTCTACCCACTTTGAAACATAATCAACCTCTACCAAGATATAATAGTTACCATGAGAACAGTCAAATGGTCCCATAAAATCTATGCCCCACACGTCGAACAACTCCACCTCCAGGTTTGTGGACATTGGCAACTCTTGCCTTTGAGATATTGCTCCTCGTCTTTGGCATTGGTCACAAGACCTGGCAAATTCATTTGCATCTTTATGAATCGTTGGACAGTAATACCCACACTGTAAAAAAATTCGAGCAGTTTGATCACTTGCATGATAACTTCCAAATGGGGACGAATGGCAAGCTTTCAAGATGCATGTCATTTCCACCTCCGGTACACACCTCCTGATTATACTGTCAGTACACAGCTGGAAGAGATAAGGCTCATCCCAGAAATACTTACTTGCATCATGGAGGAATTTCATCTTCTGGTGGAAGTTCAGCTCTTCCGACATCATGTCACTTACCAAATAATTGGCAAAATCAGCATACCATGGCACCATATCAAGTGAAGCAGCCAACACATACTCATCCCGGAATGCATCATCAATCTCCAGCTCATCTACCACTTTCTCTTCATTCTCGATCCTAGAGAGATGATCTGCTACTTGGTTCTCACACCCGTTTCAGTCTTTGACTTCAAAGTCAAATTCCTGCAACAATAATACCCCTCAGATTAGTCGGGGCTTTGCATCCTTCTTTGCCATTAAATACCTCAAAGCCGCATGGTATGTGTGCACCACCACTCTAGTTCCAAGTAGGTATGCCCTGAATTTTTCAAAGGCATAGACGACTGCTAGCAATTCTTGCTATGTCACCGTGTAGTTCTGTTGCGCTCCATTTAATGCCTTTCTAGCCTAATTAATGGGGTGAAAAAGTTTATTCCTCTTCTGGCCCAAGACAACTTCAAGTGCAATACCACTTGCATCACACATTACCTCAAATGGTTTGGACCAATCTGGGGCAACTATAATAGGTGCAGCAACCAACTTCTCTTTCAGGCACTCAAATGCCTTCAAACAATCTTTATCAACACAAACTTTTCCTCCTTCTCTAGCAACTCACACAGTGGGTTAGCGATCTTGGAGAAGTTTTTAATAAATCTTCTATAGAATCCAGCATGACCAAGAAAGCTCCTAACACCCTTTACTGAGTTGGGTGGAGGTAGTTTCTCGATAACATTGATCTTGGCTCTATCCACCACAAGACCTCTCACGGGTATCTTGTGTCCCAACACTATGCCTTCTTTCACCATGAAGTGGCATTTCTCCCAGTTGAGAACAAGATTCACATCTTCACATCTCTGCAAGGCTTGACTTAGATTAGTCAAGCAATCCTCAAAAGCATCACCCACCACAAAAAAATCATCCATAAAAACTTCCAATGTATCTTCCACCATATCGAAGAAGATGGACATCATACATCTTTGGAACGTTGCAGGGGCATTACACAAACCAAATGGCATGCGTCTGAAGGCAAAAGTTCCATACAGGCAGGTGAAGGTGGTTTTCTCCTGATCTTCTGGTGCGATGGATATTTGGTTGTAACCCGAGTATCCATCTAAAAAGCAATACCACCATTTCCCGGCCAGTCTGTCAAGCATCTGGTCCATGAAAGGCATAGGGAAGTGATCCCGCAGAGTCCATGAGTTAAGTTTCCTGTAATTTATACAGACCTGCCATCCTGTGACTGGTCTTAATGGAACCAATCCATTCTTCTCATTTTCCACCACAGTTATCCCTCCTTTTTTAGGGACACATTGAACCGGGCTTACCCATTTACTATCAGAAATTGGGTACACCACTCCTACATCAAGCCATTTGATTATTTCTTTCTTCACCACCTCTTGCATCGACAGATTCAGCCTTCGCTAATGCTCAGTGGTTGGTGTACAATTATCTTCCAACTGTATTTTATGAATACATATACCTGGTGGGATACTAATGATATCTGCAATGGTCCAGCCAATAGCTCTTTTGTACCTCTGCAATATGGACAATAAGGCCTCAACCTGCCCTTTCACAAGATCCGCCGCAATAATCACGGGAAATATGCTATTATCACCTAAAAATGCATACCTCAGATAGCCCGGCAATTCTTTCAACTCTAACACCGGCGCCTCTTCAATTGAAGACTTTGAAGGAGGTCTCGGCCGGTTCTTCAATTCAAGATCCAATTTCTTTGGGGCGTAGGAATATGACCCCATTCCTACCAAAGCATTTACAGTTTCCTCATAATCTTTGATGTCATCACCATCGAAGTTCATCATAACTGCTGCTAAAGTCTCCATAGCAAATCTATCCTCAATAGATACTTCCACATCAGAATCAATAACTACATCAATAATTGAGATGACACTCATGTCCCTCGGTTGCTTCATCGATTTGCACACGTTGAACTTAACTGTTTCATTGTTCAACCTAAAAGTCAGTTAGTTGCTCTCCATATCCACCAATACTCTTTCGGTTGCTAAGAAGGGTCATCCCAGAATAATAGTCACTTTAAAATATACCTAGCAATCCAAGATCACGAAGTCTGCCAAAAATATAAACTTTCCCACCTTCACAAGTACGTCAATAAAATATCCACCGGTCGCTTAACTGATCTATCAGCCATCAGTAGCCTCATAGTAGTCAGTTTGGGGGCTCCCAAGACCAACTGTTGATAAATAGCTAACGACATCAGATTTATGCTAGCTCTCAGGTCGCAAAGTGCCTTAACAAAATTAAACTCCACGATGGTGCAGGGAATAGTAACGGCACCCGGGTCCTCTTTCTTTTGGACTAGCTACCTTGATGAGATGGCGCTGCAGTGGTGGAGGTTATCTTCCGACTCGAAACTTACTGACCTCTTCTTAGTGATCAAGTCCTTCATGAACTTGGCATAACCGGGCATCTGTTCAAGCGCATCCACAAAAGAGATGTTTACTGATATTTTCTTCAACATAGTATTAAATTAGTGGAACTTGTCGTCTTCCACTTTCTTCCTGATTCTATGAGGAAACAAAAGAGGAATCTTTGGTATTTACGTTAGAAGTTTTTCAACTTCCTTACTTTTCTCTTTAAGCACTTGAGTAGCATCCTCTACCACGGTGGGTTTTTCAATAGGTACACCCACACTCTCATCGACCATATTATCATCATCTGCTAAATCATCATCAGAAGCAACATCACCTTTCTGAATTTGAATTACCGAATGTGATTCTGATAATGTTTTACCGCTTCTCATAGTGATCGCCATACAACTCCCATCATTCCTCGAGTTTTGTATGGTGTCACTCGGTAAGGTACCAGTCTTCCATTGATTTAGGGATGTCGAGATTTGACTCATTTGCTGCTCCTACTTCTTGATCGAGGTGGAATGTAAATCTACCAACTGACTCATGGATGATAATTCAATTTTCATCTCATTCACCCTGGAATCAGTCAATTCTACCTTCAACAATACCTTGGCCAACATGTTCTCCATTTTGGATGTCTCTGCCTCATTACTAGCGCTTTCTTTGTTTCCAAGTGGTACGTATAACCCACCTTTATCAGCTTTACTTTTCCAGTTTCCTTGATCTCGCTCCCTGTAGCTAGCCTTCTCATAATAGTTGTCCTTCTGGTAGTTCTGACCTTGGTTTCCTTGGCCATTAGCCTTGAAATCCCCTAAATAATTTACTTCCTCATCGGACTCTGACTCGGCTGCTCTACTTTGAGAACCAATGACTTTTACTTTCTCAATTCCTCCTGACAACAAATGTTTTATCAGCAGGTTCATTTGCGTCTTCAAATGGGCCATGTCTTGGTCCCGCTCTTCCTTTTTTTTGTACTACTCAGCTGACATACTAACAACATAAGTACTAGAAGCTACTTTTGTATCTCGCGTATGCCAGGCTCTATTTGTTTTGGTGAGCCGATCCAGAATAGTAGTGGCCTCAATAAAAGTGAGCCCCAAAAATGCTCCACCTGCAGCATTATCAAGTGTCGGTTTGGTAGCTGAGTTCAGCACTCTATAGAATATCTGCATCAAAAAATTATCTGTCAATTGGTGGTTTGGGCATTGAGTCAACCTTTTATTAAACCTCAGCCAGGTTTCATGTAAAGCCTCATGAGGTTGTTGCCTGAAATTGCTAATCTCGCCCCTTAACTGTATCATCCTGGAGGGAGGAAAGAACCTTTCTAGGAAAGCTCCTTTCAACTTACCCTAGGTTCTTATAGAATACGAAGTTAGCTCTGTCAACCATAGTGTTGCCTCATCAGACAGAGACAATGGGAAAAACCTAAGCCTGATAGTTTTTTGGCTCACACCCGGTAGTTCAAATGATTTGCAGATCTCCACAAAATTCATCAAATGCCTGTTGGGGTCATCACCAGCTACCCCTCTAAATAGCCCCTTCAGATTTAACAACTGGATCATTGTGCTAGTGATATTAACCTTAGCGCCCGGCGCTAATAGAGGAAGAACAATGGCGCCCGTAGCACCAAATCCATCTAAGTCAAGGTCATCATCATCATCCAAAGCAACTTTCCTTGGTTGTTGTCGACCTCTACCTCTCTGTTGCGGCCTTTTCTCGGCCGGAGCAAGATTACCAATATTATCCACCGCTCTACCATCACCCACTGCAGCCTCATCATCCAATGCAGCATCACCCTCAATATCATCAACATTAAAGTGTTGTTGGGCCTGCTGAGCTGCAACGAGTCTTGCTGCCTCTTGTTGTTGTGCATTCATATTTTGCCTTAAAGTTCTAGCAAGCTCAGGGTCGTAGGATAATATTAGTTCACCCGAGTATCGGATAGTTGGCATGCACAACTCTGTACCCTGTAACAATCAAAAACAACAAATAAAAGTAAATCAGGAAAATATGACTAAGAGTCAAATAAACACACCGAACTTAATAAACAACCATATTCTCCAGCAATGGTGCAATAATTTGATACGCCCAAATTACATCTCAATCAAGAATCATAAGAGGCCATTGTCAAATATAGAACCCAAGAGAGGTTGGGGTTGATCCCACAAGGAATAAGGTGCAAATTAAGTCGTTAGTAACTTAGATGACTAATAATCAATAGTTTCCAGTAAATGGGGGGAGTTTGAGGTAATCAATCTTTGAACAATGCAAATAACAATTTACGAGTTTCAACGAGTAAGAATCAGTAAGAGAGGTGAACTAGGAAAGTGTTCACTATGGCTTCATAACTATCTCGAGTTAGAGCTCAATCGGGTTCTTTTCATATTCTTAACACGAAGTAATTGGAATCATGCTTACGTCTAAATATTTCTCAACCAAATAGACGCATTATTTTAAATTCTTTCAAATTTGAAAAGATACAATTACACATTTCAATTAAAACTTCAAGTAAATTAATCTCGCTAGAGCATTAATCATTAGACGGGAGTTAGTAGTCTCGAATCCTCATTGTTGATCTAGTTTACCCGGTTCTAATCTCTTAGTTCAAGCAAATCAAATCTAGTCTTGTTCTAATATTTGCAACCATTAGAAAACGTTATGAATACAAGATTAACAACGTGATTAGCATAGAATCGAACCCAACATCACCCAAAATCTTAACACCACTTTTGCCATGGCTCCCACAACCCTAGTTGTGGGAGTTTTAGCCACTCATGCTTGCAAAATGAAAGAAGAAAGTAATATTATTCATTATAATAAGAAGATGTTCTTACAATATAAAATCACAAGCTTCACTTTAATCCTTGATAAAATCCAAGCAACAATGGTAAAATCCCAAACAAGAAGACAATAGTAACGTTTTCCCTCTTTGCCTCGTTCAAAACTTGTTCAGAAACATTTAAAAAATATCCAATATTCAATAATAGAATTAACCCTAACACTAGGTATTTATAGTAGCTTAGGAAATTAAATTCCAAAAATAGAACGCGATCTGCTCGCTTCAACTTGATGGGTTGCCTTGACGCCTCGTCAGGCTTGTGATGACTCGTTAGTTGAGTCATCACAATGTTCTAGTGATATTCTTTTTCTGCCTCAGCTTGATAGTTTGTTGTGATGGTTCATCATGGTTGTGATGACTCATCATGGAACTCGTCGTTCTTAACCAGTGATGCTTGCCAACTGCCTCAGCTTGACGATTTGCTATGACAATTTGTCATGGTTGTGATGACTCTCCATGGTAGTTGTCACACCAATACTGTGACTCTTCTTGTGTTGTCTTACTTGGCGACTCATCCTGACGATTCTCCAAGGTTATGATGACTCGTCAGGTGAGTCATCATAGCTACAGTGAGTACCTTTTCAGTGCAAATCCTCATCTATTTCATCCTTGTCCACTTTCCTGCAATTTAAACACATAAAATATCAAAAACAACAACGGTTTCTTGAAAACACACAATTATTCTTAGTTAAAGGAGTCAAATGTGATGTAGAATGTCGATACATCACCTGGCTATGAATTGGTCCTCCAGCTCATGCCTGACCTCGACCTCAAGGTCAACCTCTACCTCTGCCCCTGGCTGGGGCCTTAACTGCCAGCACGAAGGCCTCTCCCACGGCTGTTGTCACCCTCATCCTAACCATACTGCGAAAGAAGGAAAAAAATGAGATTTCTAGGAACTTATTAGAAATAGAATGCACAATAAGGAATCAAAATGTAAGGTGTTCCTAAGAATGCCTTATAGTCTCCCAAAGATAGGATACAAAAGTCATTGCACCAATATGCATGACTCTACTAGACACTTGCTCTTGTACCAACGACACCAATGAACCTAGGCTCTGATACCAAGCTATCATGACCCAAATACGCAGGTCATGATGGCACTTACCACATTCCACTAGTAGGTAAGCCGAATCCTTAGCCCGGAGCGACAAGTAATGAGCTAATAAGAGAAAGAGACGGAAGCATGAAAATGATGTTAAATAGTGGAAACCAAGCATAACATACATATATATAAACGAAGGGAGGTGGACGGAAGAAAATATACAAAACAACCTCCAAGACCTGGTATTAGTCAGTACAAGAGATACTACAATATAAGAGTGTTAGACAACTACAAAAAAATATACAAGCAGTCTCTGAATGTACAAGGGGAGACTAATCCAAAAACAGAGGGAGATAGACCAACTCCAAATGCTAGAAGTTCACCCTGTATCTCTATAATTAGCAACTCTGCATGAGAATGAAGTCAATGACAATGACTCGTACTAGAGTCTGCATCATGAAAAAAGATACAAAAGTGTAATATGAGTACCAAAATATGTGGTACCTAGTAGGCATCATAGGCCGACTGAACTCAAATAAGACATCAGTATAATAAAGTGCAAATATATCAAGGGTAAGAAAACAGGGGTCATGAATAGAGCAGCAAGTCACAACTAGATAAATAAAAGGAGTACAAGTAATTAAATTAAAGTGCTTAACAAAGTAATCTAGCTACGACCTAACCGGACCCCCATAAGTCCAAAAGGTACACACAACAGTTAATAAATTCAATGGCCCCCCATAAGCCCCGAGGATACAAAAAGCAAACAATACTAATTACCAACCAAGCTTAACGGTAAATAAATGCAGAATATGCCATGCTATGTAATATGAGATGAGTGCAATATAAATGCAGTATAGGACTCGAATCGAGCTTCTGAGCGCAAATCAGTAATAATGTATGCCCAAACTTAAATCGAGACTAAAACAGTAGCAATGCATGCCGGGACTCAAACCAGAGCTTAATAATATAAATATGCATGCTCTGACTCAAATCAGGGCGAAAATGTAAATATGCACGCTTAGACTCAAATCGGGGCTAAAATGTAAATATACGTGTCTAAGCTTGAACCGGTGCTACACAGTACATTTTCCTTCAAGAAAATTGTATTCCCTCAAATATTCTAAAATTGTAATTTTTAGTCGAAGATCATATTTTCATGCCAGTAAATAATCTGCCAGAACGAGTAAGTAATAACACCAAAGAAGATATGGAGACCCAACCAATAAGCATAACTAAATCCAAGTAAGGTAAATCCATAGTCTACTCACTAAGGAAATGTTACAGTCTAAAATAGGCATAATTTGAAGCTGCTATAAAACTATATATTCCCCGGAACCCTACCTAAACCAAACAACTAATCGAAGCTAAGCTAAGGAAACAAACTCTAATCCTAAGGGGGTTACTACACAACTACAGCCAAGCCCTAAGATAGATACCACCACCTAGACTAAGGATCTCAACTAAAATGCTATGCTAAAGCTACAAGTTGAGATGCAAGGATCATAATCACCTAAATCCAATTATCTGAACCACAATAACCCACCAACAATTAACAATTTATCATACTAACCCATTAATTGAGAAAAGTCTAGAAGTAAGTAAGTTGTAACCTACCTGGAGGTCGAACACGTTCTCACAAATCCACTACTCCGAAGCTTTTCCTTTTTGAGAAGCCTCCAACTGCTGCCACGCTATCAAAATAATAATCTAAGCGTTAAGATGAGAAGAACGATACATATTACTACTTCAGAATTTGGGCCAAAATCGGATCAAAAATCATCTGTGGGGCTCGCTTATGGAACCCAAAAATAAAACCTATATTTATGTCCCTCGTGGGATAAGGATCACATGCTAAAAATTTGAGCATGGTCAGCCTTCAATTTCTAGTTCAAAACAACCCAATAACTCTAAGAACAGACTATGAACTAAAAGAGAATGGAATGGAATTAGACCTGAGAACTTACAAATTAAACGCGGAAAACCAATTAGGGTCAAGAACTAATTGACCCCTTAGACAATTCTTGAACTCAAGCTCTCAAAAATGGAAGATTTTCGTATAAAATGGTTTGAAAATAAAGGGAAATAATATATATCGCCAGTCCACTGGACTTCGCAAAAGCGGGGAGGCCAGCGCGTACGCGTCCTCGCAAAGGCAGCCAGCCCCTCGCAAACATGAAGAGGAAAAGAAGTCAGGGCAGCTCACGAATGCGGCCAACCCCCTGTGAATACGGAGGGTTGGGTTTGGCTGCACCAGCTAGAAAAAACCAGCAATATTTTTCATGTCCAAAAATGCGCAGATGGACCCTCGGAATTCATTCGGAGTTCCGTGCACGCAAATAAAATATGTTATCCTACCAAAAATGGCATTCTGGACTCAATGGAATTGATAAATTTTCAATAGAGATCGTATTAATAAGAAGTGGATCCCACACCCAAAACATCTATTTTTGTCAAAAGTCAACCAATAACCCAAAACGAGTTTGGATGCCTTGGGACCCGAACCAAAGATTTCACTAGCCCAAAGTCTATGCTCTGAAGCTAACGACGCTGACAGAATTTCTATCTGAGTCTGTTTACTCCGAATGTTGACCAAAGTCAACGCCTTCAACTTTAAAAGTTTTAAAACAAGGAAATGAGCTTAAAACACAAACAAACTGTCCGAGAACCAAACCGTCAGTTTCGCAAGCCATAAATGACTTATAGCCGCTGTGAAAAAATTTGAATCACGAAAATAGAGAAAATGACCTAAAGGATCATTACATAATACTTATAATTAATTTATACTTTCATATGTAGGTTTTATGTTTGTAATATTGAACGACTTATTGGAGAAGAAAATAAAATGAAAAGAGAGATAATAGCTATAAATGAAAGGTAATAAAAATGACATAAATGTTTATTTGATTTACTATATAGATAATTTAATTTATGCTACTTATAATTTTAAATTATGTGTATGATCATATAACTACTACTTTATGGGATGTATTGCTAAAATAATGGTGAAATTCTTAAAAGGATGGAAGATAATAAGTTCAAACGAAGGATTCTATACTATAATTCTTTATTTCTTTTTTAACTAGAGAATATTGAATTATTAATAATGTGCTAATTAATCTAATAGTTCAAAAAATAACAGATCACTAAAGCAGATAATGCATATTTTATTTCGCACTAAGAATTTATTTTACTTACGATAACACAATTGATTACAAATCATGATTGTGAAGCTTATGGGACTTAAAATTTGTTGCTTTCAAATTTAATGTTCATGCACATTTTAAATAGTTCTCTTTGTAGCTTAATTGCTGCAGGAGGAATGATATTATTAGATGGTTAGAAAATTGCACAATTTTTATTGCAAAGTTGATATTGATAACATTTTTCAAAATTATATACTACTAATTTTTCTGCATATCGAGAAACTAATATATATATATATATAACAGACATAGTTATTTTCAACAAAAATAACTATGAGTCTAGGAGCCAAGATAAGAAAGGGTTGTGAAATTAAAGGGTACGTTAAAATCTCAAATTCCAGAGCTTCAAACGGATTGGGACTTAATTTGGTGAAAATGATTGCATTTAGCCGTTAAGTAGTTGCTACGTCCATTATGAACTCTAACAATTCAAAGAATTCGAACAACGTGAGCATAATGCATGTTATTCAATGACTTAATTAAAGATACTACTATACTATGCTTGATTAACTTGATATAATGCGAATTGAGTAAAGTGGCCTTTTTTTTTAAATCACTTTTGGGTCCGGTAGACCGATTTTATTGATGCTCAAATTATTTATACAAAGAATGGGCCAAACCCAAAAATAAAACAAAGACGAGCTAGGTCCAGCTACAGACCCGGCCCAAGAACACTAAGGGACAACAAATTACAAATATCGAACATCCACAGGCTTGTCCGATACACTTCCTCTTGCTCTCTCTGCCACCTACGATGTTGCCCATTTGTTGTCGCCACAACCACCATCTAGAAGAGCTTCTTCTTTGGGTGCACTTCACTCTGGGGCCCTTGATCCTGCTAAATGCCAGAGATTTTACTGCTTCACTGTTCCAAGGTAAGTTTCTACATCTTCTTCTTCGATTTTTAGTTGGTGTCAGCTCTGACCTTGGTTCTTCAGGTGGTCGGGGTTTATCCCCAAGGGACCGGAGAAAGAAATGGTGCTCAACAAAGCCAGGCTCAGGTAAACCCCGTTCTTTTCCTTTGTCTCTTGGTACTATCGGATCTACTAGGTTTTGACTATCTTCTTGCATTTGCAGGCATGGAGGATGTTTCCTAGAGACTTCTATGTTTTTGTTTGTGGCTCCTGCTTCCAAGATGACACCTCTGCAGCCTTTGTTTTTTGGTGAAGTATTTTGATAGCTAGATTTTAGATGCCTAGCTAGTTTGTACACAACTTTGTCTCCTTCAGAGCAAACTCTTGTTAATATTATTGTTGTGTAATTTCCTTTTGTATGCCTAAACTCTGCATGGCTTTCTGACTAATAGGATGAATGTGAATAGTAGTGGTGAACTGATTGTCTGTCATACTGCTTTGATCTTTCTTGTTTTCACTCTCAGATTTGGGAGCTGTGATTTATCCATGTTTAGTATCTTCCTACAAGATATAGGTAGATCTTGAAAACATTGGAAAACCCTTTTCTCTTCTGTTTCAAAAGTTGTATTTGCTATAGCATCTGCTAACATGGTCCCCTCCCTGTAAATGTGAGTGACTTCTATCTGTATGTGTTTCTTGTCTTGGTTGATTTCCTGCATGAGTTCTTTCTGCTATCTCCCATGGGATTTTCCATGTCTCATCAATGAAATTCCTCATGCCTAATGAATCTGTCTCTAGCGATAGTTCCTCTATCCCTTCCCTTCTGCAGTGTTTAAGAGCTTCCATGATGGCTCTTGTTTTTGCCTCCATGTTAGTAGCCATCCCTATGTAATCTGCTTGAGCATAGATTAGGTCTCCATTATTGTTTCTTAGGCAGAAACCATATGTGCTCTTCCCTGGGTTGCCCCTGCTAGCACCATCTGTGTTACATTTTAGCTGTGTTTCTTCTGGTGGTCTCCATGTGATCTTGTAGTGATATATTTTTGGCTTGTAGTTGCTGACAAGTCCAATTATCTCTTGCCACTCATTTGGCACTCTATTAATCCATGGAAATGTCCCCCTGATCATTTTCTTGATTATATTTAGGACTTGTATCACCATGGTTTGGTAGCTAGTATCCCCTTCATGTCTTCTGCTATTTCTTCTCTTCCATAGTGTCCATAGGATAATGCCTGGAATAGCCCTAAATATACTGACCAGCTTTGAGGCACCTGGTAATTTCCACCATGTAAGAATCACATGTTGTAACTGCATGTTGTCAATATTGATACCTGCAAAACCAACAAACTGCTTCCATAGCTTTTTGGCTATGGGAGTTGTTAGAAAAAGGTGGTTCATGTTCTCCTCTACTGCTGGTGTGTCACAGCAGTAGCATCTTGACACCAGATTGATTCTCATTCTCTTGAGGTTATCATCTGTAGAGATCCTCCTTTGACATACCCTCCGCATGAAGAAATTGATCTTAAAAGGGATCCCCTTTGCCCAAATCAATTCATATACCCTCCTTGTATCCTTCTTTTTCCTTAGGATGTTCCATGCAGAGCTGACTGTGAATGTACCCTTAGAATTGCCCATCCACCATGGTTTGTTTATTCCAGACTGTGGTGGTGTGATGTTATTCATAATTTACTCTGCCATGTCTGCACTCAAGTGACTTCTTAGCCTCTGTTCATCCTATTCTCCTGCCATCATGAAGTCTCTCACTTCTATCTCTTCCTCTGTGATGTTCTCTTCTATGCAGTAAAGGGCCTCTTGTTTGGTCCAGTTATCAAACCAAAAGCTAGAGTTGCCTCCCTGGATCTGCCACCATATGTATTGCTCTACCTCTTCTCTAACAATGGTCATCTTTCTCCACACATGGGAGGCTCCTCTGGCTTGTGCTATGATTGGGTGTTACTTTTTGCAGTATTTATTCCACATGTATGTGCTCCACATTGATGATGTACCAACTCTAAAGGACCACCACAATTTAGCAAACAGAGCTTTGGATACATCATGCAAAGATCTTAGACCTATTCACCCTTCTCCTTTAGGTAGATACAACTTGTCCCATGCCACCCAATGTTGATTCCTTGCTCCAGTAGTGTTTCCCCATAGGAATCTAGCAAAAACTTTATGAAGTTGGTTGATCACCCCAACAGGAGGATTCATGGCTGATAGGAGGTATACAGGCATGGATTGCAGTACATGTGTGATCAGAACATATCTTCCCCCAAAAGAGAGTAGTCTGTTTTGCCAGGAATTGATTCTCTTGTTTACCTTCTTAAATATGTCCTCAAAGTGATTCTTGTTCTTCTACCATAAAACATTGGGCACCCCAGATATTTGAAAGGAAAACTACCTTCTCTGATTCCTGTGATTGTTCTAATGTTAACATAGACTCCTATAGGGACATTCTCATGCAGGTAGAAATAGCTCTTGTCTAGGTTAATCATTTGGCCTGAGACCTTTTCATAGTTCCTTAGGACACTCATCATCTTCTTCATGGATCCTTTCTGTCCAGAGCAAAATAGGATTGTATCATCTGCATAGGATAAGTGGTTCACCTGAGGGCTCTATTTAGGCACTCCATACCCTTTGTAATCCTGATTTATGTATAAGCTATTCATACTTCTGGATAATTCTTCAGCTGCAATGATGAATAGTGTAGGTGAGATAGGATCCCCTTACTTTAGTCCCCTTGTGGATTGGAAGAACCCAAAGGATTTTCCATTCATCAATATAGAGTACCAATTGTTTGACACTAGTCTCACCACCATATCAATCAAAATTTCCGAGAAACCAAAACTCCTTAAAGTGAGAAAAATCCAGGAGACCCTATCATATGCTTTGGCCATGTCCAGCTTCACTACAACATTGTGGAGTTTGTTTCTTCTGTTAATATCCCTTATGATTTCCTGAGCCAGTAGAATATTCTCAGTTATACTCCTTTCCTTCACAAAGCCTGTCTTATTTATGGAGATAATCTGAGGAAGTAGAGTTGCTAATCTTCCCTGAAGCACTCTGAAAATTACTTTATCAGCAAAAGTGTTGAGACTAATGGGTCTCAGATCTCCAAAATGTGTGACTACATCCATTTTAGGAATCAATACCAAGTTGGTATGAGTGATGTATCTAGGCATCTCTTGACCACAAAAGAAAACTTTTACCATGTTGGTAATGTCTTCTCCTATAATCTCCCAGCAGGTTTGGAAAAAATGATCTGAGAATCCATCTGAGCCACTTACACTATCCCTATTGAGAGCTTCCACCACTTGCTTGACCTCCTCTTGGGATGGCAATCTAGTTATCTCCTCATTTTGCTCTGGACTGATTAATTTAGGGATGATATTCAGCATGTCATAATTATTAGGGGTGCTGGATTCCCTAAATTGTTCCTGAAACACTCTAACTGCCTCTTCTCCAATGTCCTGGGTACCAGTGATGGTATTTCCTTGTGTTGTTTGTATCTCATGAATCTGCAGCTTCTTTCTCCTCCCTTTCACATATGCATGGAAGAATTTTGTGTTTCTATCCCCATCCTGGAACCATCTCATGCTGGCTTTCTGCTTCCGGTACTCCTCCTCCATATGTAGAAATCTTTTGAGTTCAGCTTCTGCTTTGCTCAGTTCAGCTCTGTTATTTTGTGTTGGGTTGATCTCCAACTGTGCTTCATTTACCTTTATTACATCCTCCAAAGTGCTGATTTGTTGAAAGATATTTCCAAAAGTATTCCTACTCCATTCTGCCAATGCACTTTTTATTTTTTTCAGCTTCTTGTTGAACATGTAAATGGTGATCCTTCTTCTGCCTCCTCCCATTTACTTTTTATAATCCCTTTGAACTCTGGATGCTTTGTACAGAAATTCAAAAATCTAAAAGGTCTAATCACCCTATCTGAGTTGGTGGAGCATGTCACATGGAGTGGGGCATGGTCTGATCCTTCTCTAATGAGGTGAGATACCTCACTATTTGGCAGCATGTTCTGGAATTCAGTGTTTCCCATCACCCTGTCTAGTCTCTTGAATATGCAAGCCTTTTCAATTCTTCCATTCCACCAGGTAAATCTGCTTCCTGTGTATCTAAGTTCTGAGAGAGCACAGTTGCTCAGGCATTTGGCAAAATCTTCAGTTTCCTGCTGTGTAACTGGCAGGCCCCCCTTCTTTTTTGATTCGTCCAGTATAACATTAAAAAAAAAAAAAAGTGGGTCTTGGGTACTTAGTAAAGTGGGCTTGGATTTCGAAGAAAAAGCTTTATAATGTGGAAAATATTTTCTCAATGGCTTGGAAGTGGGCAGTGGTCCCTCTGTGATTCCTTTAGACATTTTTGACAAGTATTCATGACCAATGAGGTCCAAAATATGCCAATGAACTTGCCTCTTTTTTTGACTGCCATCATATAGCAACAAGCCAAACAACGCGTTATGCTATTCACTAGGGATAACTAACATACAATCCTCATACGCGGATTTATG
Source organism: Jaltomata sinuosa (assembly GCA_003996215.1). Taxonomy (NCBI): domain Eukaryota; kingdom Viridiplantae; phylum Streptophyta; class Magnoliopsida; order Solanales; family Solanaceae; genus Jaltomata; species Jaltomata sinuosa. The sequence continues at coordinate 142,293 of QJPP01001669.1, forward strand.
GCGAGTTGTGCAGATAATACAATTGAATCTATTGTTGAATATAACCAACTTCATCAATTAGGAGGCAATAATGGGTAAACCAAGTCAACTTATTTCTCCACCCACTACCAGTTGCCAACTTGTATAAAAAAGCTACTGCTATCTTGGGAGAAATATGCAAAGAGAAGCATGGCTTTCTTACACTATAGTTTTCTTCTCATACTTGTCTTCTGCATTTGCACTGCTGTGTCTGTCGATCCTCTGGGCAATTATTGCGATGATGGAACCAAATCCAATAGCGCTAAAACATCAGCAAATATTGGAAAGGTGTTGGCTGAATTAGTATCAGTTTCTGCTAAAGATAGCTTCAGTACTACCTCCTATGATGATGTTAAGAACCAAGTATATGGCCTGTACCAATGCAGAGGAGATATTAGCAGCAATGACTGCTTAAGTTGCATCCGTGATGCAGCAAAGGAGATCCAGAAACGCTGTCCAGAACAAACTGATGCCAGAATTTGGTATGACTTTTGCTTCTTGAGGTACCAAGCTAAGAATTTCTTGGGACAAGTTGAAACAATTCCTGGAATATTCTACTGGAACGTCGACTTTGTATCTGATCCTGACTTCTTCAATAAGAAGCTAGCACAACTCAAGAATCAAATAATTGCAGAGGCTATAGTGCCAAAGAACAGAGGGCTTGGAAAAGGCAAAACCAAACTATCACCTTTTCTTACATTATATGCCTTGATGCAATGCACAAGGGACATACCAGAGATAGACTGTGCCCAATGCCTGGCCGTAGCAGTTGGCAATTTCCCCACTACTTGCTTAAACAGGAAAGGATGTCGAATCCTGTATAGCAGTTGCTATGTTCGTTATGAACTCTACCCATTTTTCTTTCCCTTAGATCCGAAAGAGAAATTAGCCAACGTATCAATGGACTACTACACATTCAAAATGTCCAAACCTTAATTGGTAATTAATGTGTATTACTTTATGTATAATTAAGAACTTGAAATGTTTTTTTACTAGTCTGTGTTTCCATTGTAACATTCACATTTCCAATAATTACAAATGTATGAGCAAACTCAGTGCAGACTGTTCCACATATGTTTTGTCTGCTCAGAGAAAAGCTGTACTTGTATGTACGTGATATATGTTACAAATTGATCTATTCAAGAAGCAAGCTTTTGAATGTACATCCCTTGATTTGGTGGCCTATCCTTTTCATAAGGACTTAGTTATTAGCTTTGCCAGAACTTCTAGGGAAAGGGACAACATCTTTGACATCATTCAGGCCAGTGGCATAAAGCACCAAAGGTTCAATCATTAGGCTGAAACCGGAGGTTTTGACAGAACCATGACTTCGAAGATCTAGATACCATTCGTACTGCTGTTTTTGCAAGCCCATTTCTTTCATCCTGCCAACAAAGAAAATTGAACAGCTTATCACAAAATGGTTTGCCATGAGTTCCAATGCTCAAGTAACGAAAGAAAACATGTCCGGATATCTATGAAGGGGTAAAGCAATACATCTGTAACGAAAGAAAACATCTCCGGATATCTATGAAGGGGTAAAGCAATACATCTGAACTTCCAAAGAACACAGTTTGTTACCTTGAACTCAACACATTGAAGCGTTCTTCACTTTGGCTTCCCCTAATCACAGTTCCTACCTACAAACAAACTTGGCTTTAGCTTGATTACCAATTCAGATTGTTAATAGGATTATTTTCACGTGACTTAGTAATTAACTACAAGTACCCAGCCTCTACTCTGCAAGGGACTGGCAATCCCTAATCAAATGGTCCGATATTACCTTTGGTAAAACCACATTAAATGTTGCAACCGTCTTCCCATCATCATTCAACCGGACATAAAATGGCTTAAGTTCTTTGGGATGGTTGTATATAATTACTGGCTTTTTATATATCTCATCAACCAAATAACTGCAATCAAGAGACAAGAAATTAGGGAGCGAGGTTGTCCTTAATCTATCAAATTTACTCAGGAAAGCTACTAATCCATACCTTTCATGTTCTTCGGTCAAAGAAACTCCAAATTCTATCTTACTCTGAAATTTCTTGCCAGCAACCTGTTCTTATGTCATTATACAAGTGTTACATAACCATCTTCAAAAAATTAGTGACGCGTTCAAGAAATTGTGGCAAAATAATTACCTCTCTCAGAACTTCTATGGCTTCGGCATAGGAAATCCTTTCATATGAACTTGATATGGTAAATTGAAGGCGCTCCATAACAGCTTTGTCTATCCGTTTCAATACGAATTGTAGATCTTCCATGCAACCCTCCACAATCCTTTTGCATACAAACTTCAACAGATCGTTCGCACAATCCATGGCATCCTGAAAGTGGCCATGGAGTTATGGCAAAAGTAGCAAACTTTGTGATGAACAAGAGAAGGATGGGAAATATCCCTCTGCAAATAGACACTAGAAGTAATACCTCTAACTCTGAGAAGGCCATTTCAACATCTACCATCCATGTCTCAGCTAATGACTTTTTCGACTCTGATTTCTCTGCTTGAAATCTGGGGCCAAATGAGTAGACATTTCCAAGAGCACATGCTTGACTCTCCAGATGAAGACGACCAGAAACTGTTAAATAAGTCTGGCGTGCAAAGAAATCTTTAGAGAAGTCAAATTTTCTTGTTTCAATTGTGACTCCAGAGTTTGCTTTTTGCCTAGTTTCTAACTGTGAAACTAGCTCCTTTGTTTTTTTCAAGTCCTGCTGTGCAGCAACTAGAGCTTCCTTATTGCTATCGGTCCTGCTAAGTTCTTCAACTTTCTTAGATTTTTCTTTGATAGAAGCCCGGATGGCTTCAACACTGACTCCAGCATTTTGGGTGGAACTAATTTGGTCATCCTTTTTGCCATTGCTAAGAAGAGTTGTAACAAGAAATTTCTCGCTAAAACCTTCAGAATCAGTGCTTGTAAGTATGGGTACTTGAACGTGAAGGAACCCTTGATCTTGGAAGAAGCCATGAGTTGCCCAAGTAAGGGCGTTATGAATTCTCATGACAGATGCAACCTGCAAAAAGAAGAGATTCCAGATAAAGAGGGTAATATAAGCTCACCAAAGAACTTAAAATGAACTGATCAAAGAAGTTCAAATTTTGATTTTGAGACACCATATTGTACTCCAATTTTAACATCCATAATTAAAAGGCTTAAAATAAGTTATGTACCTATCTCTACAAGTAAGTATGAACTACCATCCAATTTTATCAAGCGCACATAACTCCTAAAGACCTAAATTAGCAATCAATTCAAGACAAGAGAAGAGGCACCTAATTAACATGAGGAAAAAGCTTGTAAAATGTAATGGAGAAAGTATCACCGTCGTTGTACGAGGCCGAAAGTGGGAACAATCTCTTAAGGATTCCAGAGGCAACCGCTTCTTAGATAATGGATAATTAGATTGGTCTACCAAACCAAGATGTAGGATTTTCTCTGCTTGGAGCTCAACAACATGTTTCCCCTGCACTGATGGTTGCTGCAATATACCTTCAAGTAATACACATGTTCCAGTAGGCATAACTTGGCACGGCGTCTCTAGTGCCGAGTCCACAAGAACCTGAAAGATTGATCATGAACCAACAAAACGTTATATCTGATTTTATGAAAGAGACACTTGGACAAACAGAAAGAGATCATGTACCTGAAGACTAGGCACACAAGAACCATCACTAACTTGCAATATTGACACTGAGGGTTGCGGCGCCTTTTGAATAACAACATTTAATTTTTCACGTACACGATATTCCCCTGCTCCAAACACCTTCATAATGGACCTGAGTAGTGGAATCCGAGATTGAAGAACCTCAGAACAGGTAACATCTTTTGGGCTCACCACCTGAGGAGCAGCTTCCGGCGGAGGTGGCATTACCCTGATCTCCCTGGAGGACTTAACCCACCCTCCAATTACAACCCTCTGACCAATTAACCCCACCCCACCATCACCCCGTCCTAATAAAGTTTTTAACATCACCCTTTTTGTGTATTTCGAAAGGGTGGCTGGCATCTCGACCGCAGGTGCTTGTTCTGAAGCCATTTTCTAACGAGAGTGATTATTATGAAAACGATTTCAAGAATGAGAAAATGAAATGTACAGTTGTTGAAGGTGTAGTGTTGATTGGGTAGGGATTTATATTGAAGAAACATTGCAGAATTATGATTCTTTGCTTGGGAAGATATTGAGGAGGAAGATGAAAGAAGAGGGTATTGGCAAGTTTGGGGAAGAAGGAAAGGGATACAGATCGATATGGATTATGGAAGGAGGCTAAGGTTTGGTATTCTTCAAAGGTTGGAAACCGCGGGATTATATTTTGCCTGTCTACTTTTGAAATTGCCGAAATCATAAAATCCAGTCAAATTGAAAAAGAAACAAAAATTGACTTGGATTTGGTTTCGTTTAATTTTTTGATAAATTTAAAATACTTGATAATATTTAATTTAGTTTGGTATTGAACAACAAAACCGGACCAAACCAAAACAAATATACACATATTTTTAGTTTTGTATTTATTTTATTATAAATATTTATTAAATTTCTCTATTTTCTTCATAGTTTTGAATCATTCTTCACTTCCTTCCATTAGTTTTTCTTTTGGAAAATTAACTTAATTAGCAACCTGCCCAGAAAAATAGCCTGATAGATGTACAATACATATATAATTAGGGGTCATTTGGTCCGATGAATAAAAATAGCGCATAATATGGTGTATTAATAATATTTATATTAGTAATGTTAGTATTAGTTATGCTTGCATTTGTAATATTGATACTATGTATGCTTGCATTTGGGTAACACTCCACCCGTTTGAACGTTGGATTAACTCGTACTTCTGAGATAAGACTACTATGCCTCATTTGTTTGTACTTAATGAAGGTCTGAATCTGAATCATTTAGACTGTCATCCATTAAATGTATTTATTTATTTTTAGAATTTTACTACTTAATGGATTTTAAGAAGTCTGATTCGGTCAGATCTAAAAGGGAGTCTTAAGAACATTCAGTGCTTTTTGGTTATTAAACTCTTTTAAGTGCATTATATCAAGTGATGTTTTCTCCCCAAACTCATGCTATTTAATTAAATTCATTGAGCATCTCGTGTTGCTTGACTATATATATTATTTAATATGTTTAGATACATTCAACTATATGATTTATATTTTATACTTTTTGTTTACTGATCTTATTATGTTATACTAATATTTTCTCGGATAAATTATTAATGTAATATTTAATTACTATATTATTTAAATTTTATTTTTTTGGATTATATTGATTATGTTGTTATTTTGTATTGTTTAAATTTTTGCTTAATATTTTTCAATTCAACATATTCAGATGTTAAGAAACCAATAATTTTAATCTTTAGTGTTCAGAACCATCATCGACAATCATCATTTTTATCATCATTTTTATCAATCATTACTGTCAGTCGCTACCATCACTACCATCACAACTATCACCACAATCTTTACTAGCCAATAACACCAACCATTACCGTCATCACCACTACAAACTATATCCATTATAACTAGCAAACATATTTTTTTTATCAAATAATAATTTTATTTTATTAAATTTATATTTTTCTAATGTTTAATTAGTATTTTAATTGAATGATATATTTATTATGTTTACAAATAAATAAATTATGCACATTCAGATGTTGAAAAATAAACAATCTTAATCAATCAGTATTCAAGATGATTCAAATGCGTATCCAGATTCAGACATTTTAATCTTAATGAAAACAAATGAGGCCAAGAGTGCTTAATATGTTAGGGAAGATGTTTTATGACATATTTTAATTGCACGATGGTCGTATGTTAAGTTTTGAAGTCAAGCAAGTTGTGAAATAAAAGTCAAAAAAAGTTTTGTAAATTCCTTTATGGAATTCTCTGAAAATTTAGGTCAAATGTCTCGGAGCTTTTCTCCTAATCTATAAACAATTAGTGGTCTCTCGATCTACCAAATCGAAGGCTACGAGTCTAGTTTCTAATGCACTAAATCGTTCGTTCATACGACTTCAGAATAGAGAGATATTCGTATTTTTGTAAGACTGCACAAACAAGCACGTCTAGGCGGGTCCCTCTAGCCCCAAGGTCGGTGATGCTTTATAAAATTCCACCACCTTCTTTATTTTTCCTTAGAATCAGCTTAAAACCCACCAAAAAATTAGAGAATAATCCCTCAAATACTCCATAGGTGTTAGGATTTTCAACTCGAAAGTTTAACGAAAGTTGCTCTAAGTCGTGAGCTCATTATTGTGGTATAACTTTCTCATCAATTTAGGCCCCTTTTGCAGTTACTGCATAGAGGCGGATTGTTTAGCTTGGGAATTCAGTTCTTTTGTCAAGGTAATCTACTCCATTTGGCCTTCTTTCATAATTTCATGTTCTAGTGTCATTTTATAGATTCCCGAGCCACGAAATGGTGTTTTGATGACGTCGCTATGGGCAGCCCCTTTGTCTTATTAAGTTTGAGTATTATTGTTGTGCACAATGGTATTAAGGTACTGGAGAGACTGGGGGTGAGAGTGATTCTTATTGGAGTCGCGTACGATAGTTGTTGGATTGAATGGCGTGAAGTACGCCTTTGTATATTGCCTCGGGAGCTCGTCGCTCCTTTGAGATATTATTGGAATATATTCATTGGATATGGTTTTTGTTTATTATTGTTATTGGCCTCATTTTATGCTTTGGACTTGGCTGGTAACGGGTGTGCATTAACGCCTTATCGATTAGCTTTGGCTCGTTATTGCAGCCTTGTTGATTCTCGCATTTGTTGCATTACCTTGGTTCGTCAAGCTTCATAGAGATACCTTTAAGGATTCGTTTAAAAGGTATGTTAAGGCTTCCTTTTCACTTTCTGGCGTGACCTAAAGGCTTAAGCTTTTTATAGCCTGTGTAACATTGTTATTTGACTATAGCCTTATACTATTGAGTTTGCTACCACAGCTTGACATAGTGACTATCAGCGGCACTCGATTTCTTATTTAGTGGACTAGAAAAGCATGTTATGATTGTATTGAGGTCACTTGGGATTACTTGCTATTATTGTGTTGTTTTTATCTTCTGGCTACCACATATGAGCTTATTTTGGCCTCAACAGACACTGACACTGCAGGATTTTGAAGCCTACATTCTGATTACTATATCGTGCCTTCGGGCAGAGTAGACCATACCTACGGAATGGGCAGACTGTACCTATAAGGCAACAGTTACATTATATTACTGTGCTTTCAGACTGGGCAGACCATACCTATGGGACGGGTAGGCTGTACCTAAGGGGCAGCACTTATATTGTACCATAGATCCTAAGAGTTGTATGGATTCACGACATATGTACATTCAGATAGTTCAGATTAGATTATCGCTAGGATCCAGGTAAGGTGTCCAGTATGGGTATTTAGCGGCTGTTTGTACTCCTTAGGACTTATAGTGATTTTGTGTTGTTCATACCTGCTGGGCTTATGGGGGCAGGTCAGGTTATTGTTTGCTACGTGTTTAAATACTTCATTATTGCAGGAAGGTAAGGTATTATAGTTCTTTTTTTCTCCTGCCCTTCTTGTTCAGTCCTTACACTTCAGTTTCAGTCTTCAGTTTACCTTACATGCTTGGTACATTATTTTGTACTGACTCTCTATTGCCTAGGAGCGCTGCATTCATGCCTGCAGGTCCTGAGCGACGATCAAATAGATCTTCCGGGTAGCATAGTCGATCTTTTAGTGGATTGGTTGACTCTTTTACTTCTAGGGGTCGCTAAAGTCTCAGAGGTTTGCCTTTTTGTTTTTTATAGCTTTTCGGTAAGTTTGGGGCCATATCCCACAAGTTATGGTACTCATAGAGGCTTAGAGACTAGTCATTCGGGTTGTATAGCTACGATGGTGACCATTTTGACCTTGTATGTTGATTAGTTGTAGCTTTTTGTCCAGTTGGGCCTTGTTGTTGTTTTTGTTGGCAGTTTAGCGGCTGGGTTGGCTAGTTTACATTATATATACCTGTTTTTAATTTTCTGTATAGAGATCTTGGTGGCCTCGATAGCTTGCACACTATTTATGCTTTCCTAGATTTTATGACAGCCTCGACGACCCAAACATGACTTATGTGCTACTTGCTTACTATTTATTATGAACTGTTGGGAATAACTATTTTCTTTATAGAGCTGTCGATAGGGGCCTAGCCATCCAAGGGATGGTTTCTAAGTCGAGATATACTTATTTATTTTCTTGATTGTGTGTGGCTGCTATGCACCATTGGCAAATGGTTTAGTAGGGTCGGCTTTGTGCCAGTTATGCCCCTAAGTTTGGTATATGACAAACTTGATATCAGAGCAATGTCATATACTAGGGAGTCTGCAAGCCATGTCTAGTAGAGTTTTGTTTATAAGTGTGTTGTGCACCATATTTTATAAGCAGGAAGCTGCATATATTTTTCAGGAAAGTTACCCTTCTTTTGTTCAAATCGTGCTATAGAGTTGAGTCATAAGGGTTGAGTTCTTTGGCTTACGAATATTATTATACTTGTATAGAGAAATGCCAGTGACTTTTTATACAAGAGTAGGTCAAAAGCTTAATACATGCATGGCGAAGGTACTAGCAGAGTACCACCTATCGGGGCAGTTTAGTCAGAGGCTGTAGGAGAGACATCTTCACATTCCTTCCCAGCTAAAACTCCATATAGAGGGGGGGACCAACAGCTACAGGACCTCCAGCAGCACCTTTAGCTCCTCCTATCCCTATAGATCAGGAATTCAGGAGTGCAATTTATTTGATAGCTTAGTTAGCAGCCACACAACACCGACCTGTTGTGCTAGATACAACCGGACCTTCTGTAGGTACTTGAAGTTTGAGGGTTCAAAAGTTCCTTGCCTTGAGTCCTCACTAGTATACAGGGACAGACCACAAAGAAGACCCTTAGCACTTTGTAGATCAGCTTCACAAGATATTCAGGGTCATACATGCTTCACCGGCCGAGTCAGTTGAGTTAGCAGTATTCCGATTGCATGATGTAGTAGTATTGTGGTATGAGAGTTGGGAGAGATCTAGGGAAATGATAAACCTTTACCCACTTGGGAAACTCTCATAGAGTCCTTCCTAAATAACTACTTCCTATGAGAGATATGAGATTCTCGAGTAGACTAATTTCTGAATCTATGACATGGCCATATGAGTGTCTAAGAGTATGCCTTGAGATTTGATTCTTTGGCTAGATATACAACAACATATGTTTATATGATGCATGATAGGGTAGGTCAATTTGTTGGAAGGCTTGATTTAGACTATATCGAGGCTTGTACCTTAGAAAAACTTAATAATGATATAGAAATCTTACAGATTTAGGGAGAGGCACAGAACATAGAGGAACTCTGACATCAGTAGTATATGGCCAAGAGGGTCGAGAGAGAGCAGAAGAAGATGACTAGGCCCATAGGGTTTCAAATAGAGGCCCAAGGTGGCTCTAGACCTTGATATTCAAGGTGACTACTTAGACTCGCACCATAGCAATCCCATGGTAGCAGGTTGAATTGTCGAGGGCAGTCAGGTCTAGGTGAGAGCTCAGGAGCATCAAGCTTGCAGCAGTACATGGTCCTAGAGTAATTTAGATTAGTTGTGCCATATTGTGATACTTTCTCTCTAGCACATGCCAGAAGATGTAGTCATGGCTCCATGGTATGCTATTCTTCTGGCCAGGAGGGTCATGTACAGAGCTATTGTCTGTTGAAGGACCAGTAGGGTTCAGGATAGAGGGCCGAATCAGTAGCAAGGTCATCTTTCTCAGCACATCCTACAAAGCGTAGGTCCCAGACTTCAGCAGGTACAGGCCAAGGTCGAGGGAGAGCATCTAGTTCTGGCATTTAGTTCTGGCACTTGCCAGAATCGCCCTTATGCACTGACAGGTCATCAAGATTTAGAGTCATCGCCAGATATTGCGATAGGAACATTGAGTGTTTGGTCACACTTTGTTTATGCTTTGATAGATACAGACTCTAAATTATCGTATCTTACCCCATTTATTGCTAAGAAGTTATGTATAGTACCATAGTCACTGCATTAACCTTTTACTGTGTCTACCCCAAATGGAGACTCTATTATTGCCAAGAAGGTTTATCAAGGTTTATGATAGAGATTGTTGACCATCTGTGTCAGACTTTTGCAGACCTAATAAAGTTAGATATGCTTGACTTTGATATTATTATGGGCGTGGATTGGCTGGCATCTTATTATGTTAATGTCAACTGCCGAGAAAAGATGGTTAGATTCCAATTTCCAGGAGAAGTAGTTTGAGACTGGAAGGGTAATGCAGCAACACTAAAAGGCAGGTTTATATCCTATCTTCAGGCAAAGAAAATATTTGCCAAAGGCTGCATTTACCATACTGTCCAAGTTTAAGATATTGATGCTGAGCCACTTACTCTTCACTCTATTCCAGTGGTTAATAAGCTTCCTGGTATTACCTCAAAGCGTAAGATTAACTTTGGTGATGATATGCCACCAGGTATTCAAACGATTTTGATTCCTCCATATAGGATGGCTCCTACTGAGCTGAAGGAGTTAACAGAGAAATTGAAGGACTTTCTTGATAAAGGCTTCATCAGGCCTAGTGCTTCACCTTGGGGTGCACTAGTATTGTTTGTGAAAAAGAAATATGGCTTCTTGAGAATGTGTATAGATTATCAACAACTGAACAAGGTAACTTTAAGAACAAATACCCGCTGCCAATGATTGATGGCTTATTTGACCAGCTACAGGGTGCCTAATATTTCTTGAAGATTGACTTACGTTCAGGGTACCATCAGGTATGAGTCCAGGAGAGTATATTCCAAAGACAACCTTCAGGACCAAATATGGCCATTCTGAGTTTCTTGTGATGTCTTTTGGGTTGACGAATTACCCAATAGTATTTATGGACCTAATGAACAACATATTTATGGACCTAATGAACAATATATTCAGACTATTTCTAGACTTGTTTGTCATTATGTTTATTGATAATATTCTGGTATATTCACGGTCAAAGGCTAAAATAAAGACCATATTCGGGTAGTGCTTCAGTGTGAGTTCTGGTTCCATTCCATGGCCTTTTAGGCCATATTGTATCATATGCTAGTATTCAAGTTGATTTACAAAGATTGAGGCCGTGAAGACTTGGCCTAAACCCATGACCCCAATAGAAGTTCATAGTTATTTAGGGTTAGCAAGGTATTATAGAAGGTTCGTGAAAGGATTCTCTTCACTTTCAGCACCCTTGACGAAGCTAACTCATACAACAACTATGTTTTGATGGACCACAGCTTATGAGCAGAGTTTCATGGAGATGAAAGATACGTTGACTTCAACACCAGTTCTGACCTTACCAGAGGGTACAGAGGGCTATGTGGTGTATTGTGATGCTTCAGGCGTCGACCTGGGTTGTGTTCTCATGTAATATAGATAGGTAATTGCTTATGCTTTTAGACAGTTAAAGAAGCATGAGAATAAGTACTAGACCCATGATTTAGAGTTAGTTGCGGTTAATCATGCATTGAAGATTGGAGGCATTACATGTATGGCGTTCATGTTGATATTTATACAGATCATAAAAGCCTCCAATATATTTTTAGAAAGAAAGAGTTGAACCTGCGATAACACCAATGGCTTGAATTTCTAAAAGACTATTATGTGGATATCTTATATCATCTAGGGAAATCCAATATAGTAGCAGATGCCCTCAGTCATAAGTCTATGGGCAGTCTATCATATTTGGGAGTTGAGAAGCGAGATACAGACTGGGGGCTCCATCAGCTAGCTAGTTTGGGGGTTAGATTATTAGAGTCTGATGATACTGAGGACACATTCTAAGATACATCCATATCATCTCTAGTTATGGAGGTGAAGGCACGATAGCACGAGGATCCCAGCTTAGAGAAGCTAGAGGCAAGGCTCGAAAATTAGTGTCTTTAACTTTTAATATAGCAGAAGATGGGGTTTCTAGATATAGAGGTCGCTTGTATGTTCTAGATGTTACAAGGCTTCAACAACAGATTATGTAAGAGGCACACCAATCTTACTATTGTATTCATTCAGGTTCCACGAAAATGTATCATGATATTAAGGAGATTTATTGGTGGTTGGGAATGAAGAAGGACATAACTGAGTTTGTAGCGCAGTGCCTAAATTGTCAGCATGTAAAGGTAGAGCATCAGAAGCTCAGTGGGCTAACTCAGGAGATAGTTATTCTACTGTAGAAGTGGGAGGCAATATCTATGGATTTTTGTCACAGGTTTGCCTCATTCGCGATGGAAGTTTAATTCTATTTGGGTGATTGTTGATAGTCTGACAAAATTAGCCCATTTCTTTCCAGTGAGGGCCACATTCTCGGATGAAGATTATGCTGGGCTTTACATTAGGGAAGTATTCAAACTACATGGTATCCTAGTATCAATTATTTCAGACAGAGGGGAACAAATTACATCACATTTCTGGAGATCTTTCTAGAAGGGTTTGGGGACTCAGGTTAATCTTAGTATAACTTTTCATCCTCAGACTGATAGCCAAGCCAAATGTATGATCCAGATGCTCGAGGATATATTACAGGAATATATGCTACATTTTAGGGGGAACTGGGATGATCACTTGTCGTTTATTGAGTTTTCTTATAACAACAACTATTATTCTAGCATCAGTATGGCACCGTATGATGCTTTATATGGGTGGAAGTGCCGATCCCCTCTTGGTTAATTTGAGGTTTGAGAGTCAGGACTACTTGGACCTGATGTAGTGCAACAAGCTGTGGAAAAGGTTAAGCTAATCAAAGAGCGATTGTTCACGTTATCAGAGCTGCCAGAAATCATATTCAGATGTTAGGTGATGGGACTTAGAGTTCACTATTACTGATTGGGTCTTTCTAAAGGTTCCACCGATGATGGGCATTATGCAATTTGGCAGGAAGGGAAAGCTGAGCCCTCGATATATTGGACTTTATCATATTGTATGACGAATAGGCAAAGTTACTTCTAGAATTAGAGATAGTGCACCTAATATTTTATGTTTCTATGTTACACAAGTGTATCAGAGATCCAACACATATAGTACTGACAACAGATGTTCAGATTTTAGTGGAATTATCTTATGAAGAAGTCCTTGTTTCCATAGTAGACCACTAGATTAGGAGATTACAAAATAAGGATATAGCTTCAGTGAAAGTGTTGTGGCAGAACCATAATATTGAAGAGATGACATGGGAAGCTGAAGAGGACATGAAACCCAGATATCCTGACCTATTCACTCCTTCAGATGTTGTTCAGAATAGACAGATAATAGACCCATATTTGAGTACTTGAGGTACATTACTTTGGTATTTTAGGTGTTCTTATATTTTTTTATGTGATGCCACACACATTATCATTATTCGAGGATGAATATCCCTAAGGGGGGAGGATGTAACACCATACCCGTTAAAATATTGGATTAATTTATACTTTTAGGATAAGACTAAGAGTACTTAATATGTTAGGAAGGATATTTTATGAGGTATTTTAATTGCACGATGGTCGTATGTTAAGTTTTGAAGTCAAACAAGGTGCAACATAAAAGTCAAACAAAATTATTGTAAATACCTATAAGGAATTCTCTAAAAAATTAGGTCTGTAACGACCCTTCCGGTCGTTATGGGTGAGCTACTCGTGCAAGAATCGGGGTTAGAAATTTTCCAGAATTAGAAGTTAAAAATTTCAGGCTAAGCTAGTCTTGCATGAATTCTGAGCGAGGTGTGGTTTAGGGCAACCGGAAAGAGATTCGGTGAATTTAATAAATTTTAGCTTGTTTTTACGATAACTAAGACAAGGAATCTGTAGAACTATTAGGAAGTAAATTTTGTTAAGTAGAACTCTCGATATCAAACCTGACGTAAAGGGGTTAATTCGGGATATCATGGTTTTAGGGTGTGTTACAGAAAAGGAATAACTGGGAGATTTTTTGAGTTTCTTCGTCAACACATTAAAAAAACTGGGTTGCTAGATGCTATGCAGGCACCACTATAGCAGAGAAATTCCCACTACAACAAAAGTCATAGTTTGTCAACTCCGTTAGAGCGGGAGGTTTTCACTATGGTGGTACCACTATAGCAGCATTGGGTCACTATAATGGGGTAAATTGTTGTTAATGTAGAAAATTCCCCAAAAATATTGATAATTTCACAAACACATTTTGGGGAAGGTTGTGGTGATTTGGGAAAAATTCTACTAATTTTCCACCAGATTTCTTTGTAAAGGTAAGTCTTTTATTCCCGTAGACTAGTATTTTGAGTATTATGTCTTAGAATCGCTAGTTTACAAGCCTTGGGGAGGATTTAACTTAACCTAGCTGTAAAATCTGGTGTAAGAGGGATAATAGGATGTAAACCTTTGGGTTTTTGATGAAAAGTTGTTTATTCATGATGGCATGACCGTAATTTGCTAGTGTAACCATAAACTTAGTAGTTTCTAGGTGAATTATTGGTGGGAAAGCCCTAGAATGGGTGAAATGATAATGAATTTATCCTGGGGGGTTTGAGATTAGGCTATAATCTACAATATTTTAGGTCATTGGTTTATTTTGTGTTCACATTCCTGTTCTTAAACCATAATCAAGCTGAGGATGCAAGAAAAGGGAAAGCTCAGGTTCAATAGAGCATTTCAGGCTTGGATTGAGGTAGGTGATAGTTATTGATAATCCAATTTGTGTCATGTGTGCATAATAACGATTTCTTAGTATTACTTGCACAATACATGTTCAGAGAAAAGGGAATGATTGTTAAATGATATCCTAAGTATTAATCACATGCAATGAGTCTGTTTGAAAGCTTGTTGATTTTTACAAGTGTTGTATATTATCATGGCTGTTATGATTATTGTGATATCTATTATTATTGTAGGATGTATAAATATTTGGATATCTTCACTAGATTAGTTGATGTTATTTATTAGTTGGCTCGGGTACCACGTCAGTATAGTACATGGACAAGAGCTCATCCCTTATAGGTCATGACTAGTGGGCGACCATAAGACCCTTAACATGTGTGTTCAAGTTTACTTGTTATTCATTTATGATGGTTTCTTGAGTGAACCGGGCTTATCTATTACTTGATGTTAATATATATTGGTTCCTTGAGTAAACTGAAATTCATTATTACTTGACATACATGTTGGTCTTTGAGTGGCCAGGTTCAGATGCTTAAGTGCTAAGGTGGTTTATTATGTAAACCGGGATGCATGTAAATTTCCATAGATGATGTTCTAGGGATCTTTGGGTCGTCTGGGTTACTTGCAAGATGTGACATATCTCTATGTTGTCTGTTACTTTTGTAGTTGGACATGACTTATATAGTTGTTGAGTCAAGTTTGTTGACTTGGAGTCTTATTAGTAGTCATATTTGACTTGACTTCTTATATAGTTGATGATTATGAAATAGATTAGAGTTGAATAATAGGGAACCATGGTTGTCTGTTGTACTATGTTATAGTTACATGTTCATATTTTGCATTTTGGACTGGCTGATGACCCTACTAGTACAGTGTTATTTCTTGTGTACAGATATTGCACATGCTCTTCTTTTATTGAGTACATGGCATATTTTGGTGGGTGCTACGAGACCTCAGTGATTCAGGCAATGTCAGAATTCAAGGGTAAGTTGTATCTTCCGAGCTACCAGCAATTCTTCAGTTGTTTGTAGTCCATCATTCAGACTCAAACTTTATTTATTTAGGGGTTTCATACCATTCCTTTAGACAGTTAGTAGAGTTTTTGTACGATGACTTTCAGATTCTAGGGGTTTTCATTTCTGTAAGTTATTATGATTATTTTCATTTATGATGTGAATCTTCGTTTAATTAATGAGATTTGATTTAGTTTCTTGATTTTTGATTAAGTGTTGGGTTGGTTAATTGGTTCTTGGTTCTCCCACCAGGGGTTTAGTGAGGGTGCCACTTGCAGCGGGTTTAGGTCATGACAAAGTTGATATCAGAGCCCTAGGTTTGTTGATCTCGTCCTACCAAACTGGGTCTAGTAAAGTCTTGTGGAATGGTACGGAGATGTATTTACTTTTCTTTGAGAGGCTATAGAACTTTAGGAAACTATCATTTCTTTCTTCCTTGATGCTATAACTTGATTCCAACTGGTATCTGGTGATCCAAATTAGTATCTGATCCCCTTCATTTTTTTGTTCACAAATGATGAACACTACTCATAATGGAGCGAGGGCAGCAACTCTAGCGGTGGAACCGGTTGTTCGAGGGAGAAGTAAGGGTAGGGGAAGAGAGAGAGCAGTACCCGTTAGGGGTGGAGCTCAGATAGCAGCTGACCAGGCCTGTCAGAGGTAGGCATCACCTCCCCACCCCAGGATCATGTTAAGGAGGCTAAGGTAGTGAACAAGGATGGCGTGGAGACAGAGGTGGAAGCACATGTTGGAGGTGCAGCCCTTTCTCCGATGTCTTCTGAGGTTATTCAGTAGGTTCTGGAATTTCTTAGTGGGTTGGCTGGTACTTGAGGCACTCCCACTTTGCAAGCTATCCAGGTTTTGGGTGCCCATCTTCCTACCACCTTAGCTCCCAGAATAGATGAGGCTTTGGGTACAAATGTATTTTCCATCTGGTGTTGGGCCCTATCATGATCGGGACTGAACATGAGTTACTGACTATGTTTCTGAAAATGAAACCTCTTTCGTTTCATGGTAAAGAGGATGAGGATGCTTTTGAATTTATTCTTTATTTCTATGAGAGACTGCATAAGTTGAGAATTATGCAATAGCATGGTGTTGAGTTTGTGAATTTACAACTGTAAGAGGATGCTAAGTTGTGGTGGAGAGCCCGTGTGGATTGTCGATAGTCAGCTTTGCCTATGATGACTTGGGCTCAATTCCTGCCCTATATTTGGAGAAGTATGTTCCCCGTACTCTTAGGTATCACAAGAAGGATGAATTTCTAGCTCTTGAACAAGGCAATATGTTTGTTGCAGCCTATAAGGCTAAGTTCCATGCTCTATCTCGTTATGCTACCCAGCTGTTGGGTACTAGGAGGAGAGGATCCAATTATATGTTAAGGGTTTGAATACTGATTTTCAGGTTCTGTCTGTTCACATGACTTCTGCAGGAAGGAGCTTCAATGAAGTGACTGATTATGTGAAGAAGCTTGAGAGAGTTAAGCAAGTTGGGTAGGCTAAGGTATTAGCCAAAAAGTCCCAGAGCATGGATTATTACAATGGGTCTTATTCCAGGGGGCCCAGCCAGCAGGTTCACTCAGCTTGTACTACTCAGTCAGCCTTGCCAGCTTCTATCGGTGGTCATTCAGGGGCTATTCAGCAGTCTCCAACTACTAGAGGCCAAGGGGCTTCCTATTCTTCGGCCAGAAGGCCTTCTTTTGAGCGAGGTTATTATTATTATGGTGATGTGGGTCACTTCAAGAGAGAGTTCCCTCTGAGACAGACACGTAATCAGGTGCAACAGTAGGCCAGGGTTGTGGTTCTAGCAGGTGGAGGTGTCAATGGTAAGGTTTATCCATATGATAGATGAGGTAATAATCAAAGAGGTTGTGGTGGAAATAGAGGTAATGGTAATGTAGGGAAGGGTGTAGCACGACCTACTAAGGAGGTTTCTCAGCTTGATGATAGACCTCATTGTTATGCCTTCCCGGGCTAGTATGAGGCTCAGGCGTCTAATATTGTGAAAATAGGTACTATTCTCGTCTATGACTAGATGGCTACTATTTTGTTTGTTCTGGGTTCCACTTACTCTTATGTATCTGTTAGATTTGCTTAGGTCTGGACTTGGTCTGTGATGTACTCGATTCTCCTGTATATGTTTCTACTTCAGTTGGATATTTTGTGGTAGTGATCCATGTGTGTCGTTCTTGTTCTATTTTGGTTATGGGTCTTCATACTTAGGTAGATTTGATCATTTTTAATATGACTTGGCTATCTTTGTATCATGCTATTTTGAACTGTAATACTAAGATAGTGACTCTAGAGATACCGGGTATGGGTAAACTAGAGTGGGAGAGTGTGTATAAGCCTAAGCCAGTGAAAATCATATCCTTTGTTTGGGATAGAAAGTTAGTGGGGAAGGGGTGTTCAACCTTCTTGCCTCATTTGTAGATATTAGTACGGAGTCCCCTCCTACTGAGTCGGTTTTTGTGGTCTCTGAATTTTAGGAGGTATTTCTTATGGATTTACTTCGTATGCCTCCAAACAAGGATATTGACTTTTGTATTAATTTGGAGCTAGGCACTCGCCCAATTTCTATTCCTCCTTATCGAATGGCTCTGGTAGAGTTGAGGGAACTCAAAACTTAGTTACAGGAACTACTTAATAAAGGATTTATTCATCCAAGTGCTTCACCTTTGGGTTCTCCAGTTCTGTTTGTTAAGAAGAAGGATGGTAGCATAAGGATGTGTATAGATTACAGACAGTTGAACAAGGTTACCATCAGGAATAAGTATCCCTTTCCCCACATAGATGATCTCTTTGACCAGTTACAGGATGCTTCAGTATTTTCCAAAATTAACTTGAGGTCAGGTTACCATCAACTAAAAATCTAGCCTTAGGATATACCTAAGACGACCTTTAGGACTCGTTATGGACACTATGAGTTCCTGGTAATGCCGTTTGGGTTGACCAATGCATCAGTGGCTTTCATGAGCTTGATGAATGGTATTTTCAAGTCATTCTTGGGTTCTTTTATGATAGTATTTATTGATGACATTTGGTTTACTCCAAGATCAAGGAGGAACACGCAGGGCATCTTCGTATTATCTTGGGAATCTTAAAGGAGAAGTAGTTGTAAGCAAAGTTTTCAAAATGCGAGTTCTGGTTGTCTTTAGTTTCTTTCTTAGGGCATGTGGTCTCGAAAAATAGGGTGATGGTAGATCCCTAGAAGATTAAGGTGGTTAAGAGTTGGGTTTGGCCTAGCTCTGTGACTGAGGTTAAGAGTTTCGTGGGTCTTTCCAGCTACTATCACAGGTTTGTCAAGAATTTTGCTTCTATTGCTTACTCATTTGACAAGGTTGCCATTTGCTTGGTCGGATAAGTGTGAGGAGAGCTTCCAAAAGCTCAAGACACTTTTGACTGCAGCTCCTACTCTCTCATTGTTGGTTAAAGGTAAGGCTTTTGTTGTATTTTGTGATGGTTCACATTTGGTTTTGGGTTTTGTGTTGATATAGGATAGGAATGTCTTCGCTTATGCTTCAAGGCAATTAAAGCCTCGTGAAAAAAATTACCTGACTCATGATTTAGAGTTGGTAGCGTTGGTGTTTTCACTTAAGATCTGGAGGCACTATCTTTATGGTATCAAGTGTGAGGTATTCACAGATAATCGCAGCCTACACCATGTGTTTACACAAAGGGACTTAAACTTGAAACATAGGAGATGGATAGAATTGTTGAAGGACTATGATGTGACCATCAAGTATTATCTGGGTAAGGTCAATATGGTGGAAGACGCATTGAGCTGGAAGGCGGTAAGTATGGGCAATTTGGCCTATTTGAGGGTGTCAAGGAATCCTTTGGCTATGGAGTTTCAAATTCTGGCATCCAGGTTCATGCAGTTTGGTATTTCAGAAAGTGGTGGAGTGTTGGCTAGTATTGAGGTGAAGTCAATATTTTTGGATGAAATCAAGTCCAAACAGTTTGAAGATGTGCAATTGAATAAACTCTGGAACAAGGTGGTGTCTGGTGAGGCTTCAAACTCCACACTTGATGTGTTTGGAGTATTGTGGTTTAAAGGGCTTTCCTCGGGTTGGTGTTTCTATTCAGAGTATGCTAGTTGAAGCTCAAGGTTTGCAATATTCTATTCATGCAAGTGTAACCAAAATATACCAGGACTTGAGGCAGCTTTATTGGTGGCCTGAGATAAAGAAGGATATAGTGGAATATGTGTCAAGGTGTCACAACTGTCAGCAGGTAAAGTATGAAAATCAAAGGCCTGCGGAGTTGCTCCAAAGGATGCCTATTCTCGAGTGGAAGTGGGAGAGAATCACTATGGACTTCATGGTAGGTCTTTTTAAGACCTTGGAAAGGTATGACTCAATTTGGGTTATAGTGGATAGGTTGACTAAATTAGCCTATTTTATTCCGGTTAGAGTGGATTATAGCTCTAAGCAGTTCGCTAAGATATACGTAAATGAGATAGTGAGACTACATGGGGTGCCACTTTCCATCATTTCAGACAGAGGTACGCAGTCACTTCAAAATTTTAGAGCAGGTTACACGAAGATTTAGGAGCCCAACTTACTTTTAACATAACCTTTCATCCTCAGACTGATGGACAATAAGAGTGGATGATTCAGGTGCTTGAGGACATGTTGAGGGCCTATGTGATTGACTTCGGAGGCCATTGGGATCAGTTCTTGTTGTTGTGTTAATTCTCATGCAACAACAATTACCACTCTTGCATTGACATGGCTCCATTAGAGGCACTCTATGAGAGGGTATGTAGATCGCCCATAAGGTGGTTTGAGGCTGGTGATGTGAAACCTCTGGGCACTAACTTGGTGAAGGAAGCTTAGGAAAAGGTAAGGTGTATCCAAACCAAGTTATTGGCAGCCTAGAGTAGGCAAAAGGAGTATGTAGACACAAGGTAAGGGATATGTCATTCTAGGTTGGTGAACAAGTGTTGTTGAAGGTGTCACCTATGAAAAAGTTTATGAGATTTGGAAAGAAGGAAAAGCTTAGCCCTAGTATTATTAGTCTGATTGAGGTTCTTGGAGATATGGGGCTGGTAGCATACAAATTGGCACTACTTAAGAGATACCATGGGGATGGGGATAACATCATCAAGTGGGATTCAGTTTTGTTGGATAAAGATCTTATTTATAAGGAGGAGGCAGTTTCCATTCTTGATCAAGATGTATGGAAGTTTAGGACAAAGGAGATTAGGTCGGTGAAGGTTCAATGGAAGCATCATCTGGTTGAAAAATCCACCTGGGAAATCGATATGGACATGCGGGACAAGTATTCTTACTTGTTTGAGGATGAATGTACTCTTTCTTTTCTTGACTTAGCCCATTTTCTTATTTGATCGTTCAGGGATGAACAATGGATAAATTGGTATCTGTTATAATGACTCTTCCAGTCGTTATGGGTAAGCTAATCATGTAAGAATCGGGGTTAGGAATTTTCCAAAATTGGAAGTTAAAATTTTTAGGCTAGGCTAATCTTGGACAAAATCTGAGTGAGGTGTGGTCTAGGGTGATTCGGGAAGGGATTGGGTGAATTAATAAAGCTTAGCTTGTTTTTATGATAGCTAAGATGATAAGGAATCAATAGAACTTTTCAGAAGTCAATTTGGATAACTAGAACCCCCGATATCAAACATGACATAAAGAGGTTAGTCCAGGATGTCATTGTTTAAGGGTGTGTTGCGAAAAAGGAAAAACTGGGAGATTTTCCAAGTTTCTACCTCACCACACCCACTACACCAGGTGCCTGTCTGCAATACGAGTGCCACTATAGCAGAGAAATCCCTGCTATAAATGGAAGTCAGAGTCGGTTAACTCCACTATAGCGGGAGGTTTCTGCTACGATGGTACCACTATAGAGGCATTGGATCACTGTAGCGGGGTAAATTTTTGTTAATGCAAAAACTTCCCCAAAAATATTCATTATTTCATAAACATATTTTGGGGAAGGCTATGACAATTTAGAGTGAATTCTACTGATTTTCAACTAGATTTCTTCGTAAAGGTAAGTCTTTTATCCGAACAAGCTAGTATTTCAATTCCTATGTCTTAGAATCACTAGTTTACAGGCATTGGGGGGGGATTAACTTAATCTAGTTGTAAAATCTGGTGTAAGAGGGATAATAGGGTGTAAACCTCTGGGTTTTTGATGAAAAGTTATTTATTCATGATGGCATGATCGTAAGTCGCTAGTGTAACCATAAAATTGGTAGTTTCTAGGTGAATTATTAGAGTAAAGCCTTAGAATGGGTGAAATGATCATGAATTTGGCCTGAGAGTTTGAGATTTGGCTATAATCTGCAATATTTTAGGTCATTGGTTGATTTTTTGTTCATATTTTTATTTTTAGACCACAATCAAACCGAGTTTGCAAGAAAAGGGAAAGCTCATATTCGGTAGAGCATTTCAGGCTTGGATTGAGGTAGGTGATGGTTATTGATAATCTAATTTGTGTCATGTGTGCATAATAATTATTTCTTAGAATTACTTGTACAATACATGTTCAGGAAAATGGTAATGATTGTTAAATGATATCCTAAGTGTTAATCACATGCAATGAGTCTGTTTGAAAGTTTGTTGGTTTTTACAAGTGTTATCTATTATCATTGTGGTTGTGAATGTTGTGATATCTATTATTATTTTGGGATGTATCAGTATTTGGACATCTTCACGGGATTGGTTAATGTTATTTATTGGTTGGCTAGGGTACCACACCGATAAAGTTTCTATGATTCATTAGTTGTCTCAAGTACCACCCCGGTACAGTACATGGACAAGAGATCGTCCCTTGCAGATCATGACTAGTGGGCGACCATAAGACCCTTAGCATGTGTGTACAAGTTTACTTGTTATTCATTTATGATGGTTCCTTAAGTGAATCCGGCTTATCTATTACTTGAAATTCATATATGTTGGTTCCTTGAGTGAATCTAGATTCATTGTTACTTGACATACATGTTGGTCTTTGAGTGACCAGGTTGATGTTTTTAAGATCTAAGGTGGTTTATTATGTAAACTGGGATGTATGTGAATTTTCATAGATGATGTCCTAGGGATCCTTGGATGGTCCAGGTTACTTGCAAGATGTGACATATCTCTATGTTGTCTATTACTTGTGTAGTTGGACATGACTTATATGATTATTGAGTCAGATTTGTTGACTTGGTGTCATATTGGTAGTCGTATTTGACTTGACTTGTTACATGGTTGATGATTATGAACTAGATTAGACTTGCATAATAGGGAACCATGATTGTCTATTGTACTATGTCATTGTTACATATTTATATTTCGCATTTTGGGTTGGCTGATGATCCTACCAGTACACTGTTGATTCTGGTGTACTAATACTGCACGTGCTCTTCCTTTGTTGAGTACAGGCATATTTCAGCGGCTGTTACGAGACCTCAGTTGTGAGTCAGGAGATTTCAAAATTCAAGGGTGAGCTGCATCTTTAGGGCTACCATGAATTCTTCAGTTGTTTCTAGTTCATTGTTCAGACTCAGACTTTATTTATTTAGGGGTTGTATCCCCTTCCTTTAGACAGTTAGTAGAGTTTTGCTATGATAACTTTCAGATTCTAGGGATTTTTATTTTGTCACGACCTAGACCGCCGTGAGTGGCACCCACCCAATACCCCCCGGGTGAGTGAACCAATGCCGACCCAACACTTAACCGTTCTAGCAGCCTAAAACCAATGCATAAAATAAACTACCAATAAAACCTCAAATACCATATCATAAAACTGCGGAAAACATTCTCCCTAGAAACTGAAAGTCATTGTACCAAAACATTCTACCAAATTGTCTAGGAAATACGGGTATAAAACCCGAAACAAGTGGGCTACAACTAATAGGAAGAAACCAAGGTAGCTCGATCGAAGTAGCTCACCCTTGATGTCTGAAAGCGCTGGGACTACAGGTGAGGTCGCGTGTCAGCCACCAGAAGATTTCCTGTATTCACAAAAAGGAAAGCAAGTGCAGAGTCAGTACACAACCACCATGTACTGGTAGGATCATTGGCCAGCTCCAATAAACATAATATGAACAGTAAACCATAACATAGTAAGGTACAAGAAACATGTAACAAATCAACAAGTACCCAGATATCAAGTCCCTTTTTAGCTCATCCCTACATGTAATCCACTTCACAACCATTGACAACATTCAATGAAAAACAATAAACATCCCATGTCACATAACCTGGACCCACCCCAGAATCCCCCTAACATCACCTAAGTGTCAAACATGTAACCCGGTATACACCAAGACCAAACTCACAATCAAGTAACTATGACCCGACCTCTCAAGGACCATATGAAATAATCACAATTTCAAAAACGCAACCCGGTCCACTCATGGAACCATCAAAAGTATACAACAATGCAGTTAAGACAACCTGTACCAAGAGTGGTACCCAAGCCAACCGTTATAAATTCTTGTGCCAGGCGTGGTACCCGAGCCAACCATTAGTAATTCCCATACCAGGCATGGTACCTGAGCTAACCGTTAGTATACCCGTACCAGGCATGGTACCCGAGCCAATCGAATGTCATAAAAAGTCCAACCTAATCACAACGAATGAACCAACATACTTGTAAAATCAACAAGCAAACAAAATAAGTTTATTTCACAAGACTGATTACCGGACAACTAGACATTCACAAAACATTCCCTAAATATGCAACTCATACATTACTATGAAATAGTACGTGAACACATAACGCATATCAGAATCAACAACCATCGCCTACCTTAAAATATTCCAAGCTCTACTCAACCGCAGCTTTCCTGCTTCCTGAAGTTCTTGCCGGTTCTTGGTCTAAAACAACACACAATAACAAAAAATCAATCCTTATGGCCTACTAGTTACCTGGATTATGCAAAAATCCCAACCCCAGGCCAACCATGATCATTCCACCCTTTTTTCGGGCTTTACCACCCTTAATTCATTTATTCCTACCATTTTTCATGGATACATTTAGAGAATTAAGGTCACATGATCATAATCTAATGAAATTAACAATACCCAAGAACTTCTACACCCTAGAATCCCCTTTTCCCTCCGATTCTACCATCCTAGGTCATTCCAAATCTTTCCTCAAGTCCACCCTAGCAGTTCTATAGCGTAGAAAAGATAGTACAGAGTTTGGGGAGTAGAATTCTTACCTTTAGGATGAAAAATGGTGGAAAATGGATTAGGTTCTCCCAAAATCGCCTTGCCCTTTTCCCAAAACGTTCTTGATGAAAACTGAACATTTTGGGGACGTTTTCTACATTAAAACCCGATTGTTCTGCTATAGAGGTCTGATCCACTATAGCAGTACCGCCATAGCAGAGTCGACCATTATGGCGAAGGCTGACCGATGTTGACTTCCACTATAGCGAAATTTCTCTACTATAGCGGAGGTCACCATAACGGTGTGTCAAATTCTATTGTGGTTGACATAGGACAAAAAGTCATAAAGTTCCCCAAATTAGTTCATTTTACAACACACTCATTTTCTTGATATTCCAAAATAACCCCTTCACGTCAACCTCGATACCGGGAGTTCTACTTACTCGAATTCGATTCTGAAAAGTCCCTCGGACTCCTTTATGTCTTAGCTAAATAAAAAACTAGCTCAAAATAGGACACGTTACCTAATCCTTACTCAGATTTCCCTAGACCATACCTCGCTCCAAAACCGGCCGAGACTAGCCTACCCCAGAATTTTCAACTCCCAAATCTTGAAGTTTTCCAACTCAAAACTTGGCACGAAAAGTCTACCCATAATGATGAACCCGATCATTACACATTTCTTCAATTTATTATGATTATTACAAAAATTATAGCACAAGCAGGATAAACATGAGTCACAATCACAGACTCTCCAACTGGGGTGGAAACATGGATAGGGGAATCAAAGATATCACAAATCAAGTCCAGGCCCATAGAAAAATTCACAGACACATAAGAGTAGGTAGAACCTCGATCAAAAAGTACCAAAGCCATCCTGTCACAGACCAAAATTATACCTTTGATCACTGCGTCTGACGCCTCAGCCTCCGAATTTCTCTAAAAAGCATAACAGTGAGCCCGGTCATCAATCCGAGCAATTTCCATGACTGGTTGCGCCACACCCCTTCCCGTGCTATCGTTCCCCCTGTCTTCCCAGCCTCCCTGAAGGTTATCTCACCCACCCTATGGATGACCTCTAGCATGACTGCCTCTACCTGTCGGGACCATAGCCTTGGACCGCTTCTGAGCCTGATTACTAGTCTGTCTATGAGGGCACTCCCTTTTAAAGTAGCTTGGATCACCAAAATAAAAGCAACTACGATCAAGCAAAGGCCTGCTGGTAGATGTGCAAGAAGCTCCCTAGCCTCGAGGAGCTGAAAACTACTAGTTAGCTCCCGAACAACCACCTGTATCAGCTGGCAAAGCTGACTAAATAGGACGGGCAGAGTAAACCTACTGATTGTGGCCCCTAGAGTGCGAGCCACTGAAGTTTCCATCATTCCGGGGCCTCTTGGCTAACACTTTAGCCTGCCCAACCTGCTTGACTCCTTATAACTTCTTAACATAATCAGTTACCTCATTGAAGCTCTTCCCTGCTGAAGTCATGTGCACTGATAACACCTGCAAATCTATATTCAAGCCCTTCACAATTAACCGAATCTTCTCCTCTTCAGAACCCAACAAGTGTGTAGTAAAATGAGACAAGGCATGAAACTTAGCCTCATAAGCAGAGACCGACATGTTACCCTGCTCCAGAGTTAGGAACTCATCCTTTTGGTGATCTGTCAAAGTACGAGGGACATACTTCTGTAAGAAGGGAATGTGGAACTGCTCCCAAGTCAGTGGGGGCAAAACAGATGACTGACATTCCACATGAGACCTCCACCACTGCTTAGAATCACCCTGTAGCTGAAAAAAATGACAAACTCAACTCCATGTTGTTGCACAATATCTAGCTTGTGCAGCCTCTCATAACAGTCCAATATGAACTCATAAGCATCTTTCTTTTCAGTACCTTGAAATGTAGGAGGTTTCACTTCAGAAATTTAGTCAGCATCTCATGCTCATTTCCTGTCATGACCGGACCTGGCATTGGTATGAAAAAGTTGTCTGTGCCCAATGCCGCATCCATTCTAGGAGCTATAGTAGCCGCTGGCTGAGTACCCGAAACCTGATTTACAGTCCCCGTGGGGTTGTCTCCAACACCAACTAGCCCACTCAGGAAGGACCACACTTGCTGAAATGCTTCGGTTGTAATAGGGGGAAGGCCTGTACCTCCAACCAGTGCTGCCTTCGCCTGCTCTACACCCTCCTCAACAACAACCTTGAACTCCTCTTCAACCTGATCCTGGGGTGGGGGAGGGGTTGCCTCACATGCTCCTGCAGCTACCTGAGATCCACCCCTGGGGGGTGTTACTCTACTTCAACCCCTGCCCCTACCCCTTCCTCTTTTTCTGGCAGCTGGGCCCACTGCTCTTGCTTCGTTGTTCCTGGTGTTAACCATCTGCGGACAGAAGAGTGAAAGAAGTTAGATACCAATTTTTATAACCAGATATCAATTGGAATCAAGTAATAGCACGAAGGAAGAGAGAAGAGATAGTTTTCTAAAGTCCTATAGCCTCTCGAAGAAAAGTACAGACATCTCTGTACCATTTTTCAAGACTCTACTAGACCTATTTTGGTAAGACAAGATCAACCAACCTAGGGCTCTGATACCACCTTTGTCATGACCCAGACTATCGTGAGTGGCACCTACCCAATACCCCCTGGTGAGCGAACCATGCTGACCCAACACTTAACTGTTCTAGTAGCCTAAAACCAATGCATTAAATAAACTAGCAATAAAACGTCAAATACCATATGATAAAATTGCGAAAAACATTCTCCCTAAAAATAAAAAGTCATCGTACCAAAACATTCTACCAAATTATCTAGGAAATACAGGGATGCAACCCCCAAAATAAGCAAGGTCTAAGCCCGAAACAAGTGGGCTACAACTAACAAGAAGAAACCAAGGTAGCTCGATCAAAGAGCTTACCCTTGATGTCTGAAAGCGCTAGAACTATAGGTGAGGTCGCGTGTTAGCTGCTGGAAGATTTCTTGTACTCATAAAAAGGAAAGAAAGTGCAGAGTCAGTACACAACCACCGTGTACTAGTAGGATCATCGGTCAGCTCCAATAAATGATGTGCCGGGATTTGACGACACTTTTGACGCTTAAAACATAGGATTTTTGGGAGTTCATGAGTACATTTTGTTGGATTTAATGTTGTTTGTTAAGTGTACAGGGACAAAGTATGCAATAGAGAAGAATGCCAAAAAAGTTGCATTTCTGGGATAAAGAGGGGCCACCACGGGCTTCACACCCACGACGGCCCATCGGGCAGGACGTTGGTTTGAGGTAGCAAAATATCCTAAGGCTGTGGAGCCCCGATGGGCAAGCAAACTTCCCATGGAAGACATGACAGGGCATGGCCTTGCCCGTTAATATGCTCCAGGGAGATATGTTTAGAGCCAAGGAAGGACGACAGGCTCCCTGATGTCCCGTCACCAGCCGACGTCCCGTGGGAAATTTCCCATGGAAACTAGGCAGGGGAGCTGGAAAAGAACCAAGTTGGGCGATGTGAGACAGCGACGGGCATCGTAGTTGCGATGTCCCATCGACCATCACCCATAAGAAGGTGGCAGTGGATTTTCCTGAAGACATGAAGAAGACCGACGGTCACCCACGACACCCGTCGCCTCAGCGATGGCCCGTAAGGCGACCCATCAGATCAGCTGCGTCCTACTACTCCCAATTTAATTAGGATTTGGCTTCTTTGTCTATAAATACTTTACCCTAGGTTTTATTTTACGGTTGTTACTCGTTGTTCGCGAATTATTACATATTATTTTAGGATACTTTCGAATAATTACTACATTGTTCTTGGGTATTGATTCTAAAGACAAGTTCTTGATATTGAAGTGTTCTTGTGATTTTTCTTCAAGATTTCAGTTTCTTTGATTCTCAATTGTAAGTATCTATTGATGATTGCTCAACCAAACATTAACTGTGTACTTATGAATATGAGTAGCTAAATCCACAACTAGGGTTGTGGGAACCATGAAGGATTAATGAAGTAGGCAACATAGTAGGTAATTCTAGGGCGATATTTATGCATGTATTGTTCTTTGCTTCATATTGATTGCTTTCTAGCGGTTACAACATTAGAACTCACCTTATACTTACTTGCCGGACCAAGGAGGTAAAGGATGGGAAAAGGGTCATTCAACAATGGAGATTTGAGGCTACCAACCCTCATCTAATGGCTTGACCTTGTTCAGGAATAGCCAATCTGGGATCCAAGGTAAGGGTTAGTAAAGCGACACCCGTGGCCGGACCAAGGCGTGTGGTGAAATTTCACCTAGGTTCCAAACCAAGGAATTAGGGGAACTTAACTTACCAATTCTGCATGCTAAGTATCAAACTAGTTTACCAAGTACAAACGCCTTACTAAGTTATGATCACACGGGGAACACTGCCCTACTCATCTCATTAATTGGTTACAACTCTCGAAATTAGCAACTTTTACTTGTTACCTTTGATTTACAAGCATTAATTTTTACTTTTAAACCCTCCCCCCTTGCGGGAAATAAATGACTACTAGCTCAAGTAAACACCAATTGAACCTAATCCTACAATATTCCCTGTGGGATCGAACCCAACCTTTAGTTGGGTTCTATATTTGAACAGCGATCGTTTGCGCTTCTTGTAGAGGTGTAATTTGGGCGCATCAAATTTTGGTGCTGTTGCCGGAGAATGCGATTTAAGATTAAGAGAGATTGTGTTTATATCACTTATAGTCCGTATTTCCTGATTTTACTTTTTCTGTTGTTTTTGTTTTGATCACAGGTTGCACACTTGTGCATGCCAAGCACAAGGAGTCAAGGTAATCCCTTGATCCCTTACGATCCGGAGCTCTCCAAAACATTACAAAACATGTCTAAGGATGGAGATCACAAGACTCAAGAGCAGATCACAACTCGGTTACTAGCTGAAGCCAAACAGAAGAAAAGGGAAGAAGCAGCACGCCAAAAAGAAGGCGAAGATGCTCTTACTGCCGAAGATGCTCAAATTGAAAAAGATCTTGCATCTCTAAATGTTGCAGCTGAGCAAGCAAGGCTAGCTAGACAGTATGCCGTCAGGGACGAGGCAATAACTATATGCGTGCAATATAATCGGGGTTAACAGATGCTGTAGCAAAGGCATATTTCTCGGTATTATGATGATGAGGATGATGAGGAGGAGGAATTCAGAAATACTAGACCTATAGTGCTATCACCATTGGATAACGGAATGAAGTTTGATATCACCAGCGCTATGATCCAGCTTCTGAACTTGAAAGGACTTTATTTAGGAAAGCCCACAGAGGATGCAATTTCACATGTGCAAAATTTTTAGGGGATTAACAAGTAGTATAATATGCCAGGAGTGGTGCAGGAGGCTATCAGACTAAGGCTATTTCCATTTTCATTGACTGGTGAGGTGACTGCATGGCTCTCAAAACTGCCTGATAATTCCATATACATATGGCAATAGCTGAAAAATCAGTTTCTGGAGCAGTTCTTTCCTCTATCGAGGATGTTGATGCTAAAATAGGAGATCTATAATTTCAAGAAACTGCCTGCAGAAGCATTGTATGAGTCTTGGCTGAGGTTTAAGCAGAAGAAGAAACAAGTTCCAAAACACTAAATTCCTGCACGGTATTTGATGGAGATCTTCTACAAGGCTTTGAACGCAAACAGTAAAGCAGTAGCTGATATGGTTATTAGAGGAGCATTCATGGAGAATTCATATTATTAGGCTGCAGAGATGCTGGATAGGGTTGCGAAGACTGACCGAGCATGGCATACTAGAGAGACTGAGATTCCAGCAGGTACTTATGCAGTTGGTAAGTCAGTAGATCCGAATGAATTGCAAGACATCAAACAAGAAGTTGCTGAGATGAACACGACACTTGGGTTGCTTGCAAAGAAATTCCTAGCTGAGGGAGTAGAGAAGGTCAAAGCAATCGGTTCGCAAGGCAAAGCTCCTAGACCAGACGATTACTCATCCGAAGAAGAAGTCAGTTATATGAATGATCAAGGGATGGGTTTCTGGGCTTTTGGCCAAGGAAACCAAGGTCAAAACAGAGATGATTACTACAATCAGTCTGGTACAGAGATGGTGAATGGAAAAAAAAGGATGGGTATAAAAATGATAGAACTGGCCTCTACATTCCACCTGCTACTCGTGAAGAGAGGGCTGGTCAACCTACCATGAGGGAATTGTTCAATAAGGTGTTCCAAAAGATTGACTCCATAGATGCAAGTATAAAGGAGATAAAAGCTGAACTTTCAGGTATCAATCATAAGGTAGAGTCTCATGCCGTCTCCATCAAGCATCTTGATACACAGATGCATCAGTTGTCAACTAACATGAATCCATGCCAAAAGGGAACTCTCCTAAGTGACACCGTTCAGAATCCAAAAAATAATCGACAGGTTATGGCGGTGACTACTCGAAGCGGTAAGCAGACTGTTGATCCTCCCATGACTATTGTTGTCGATGAGCCAGCCGAAGTTAAGAAGGATTATGCTGAGACGGTAGCCGAGTCTGAAGAGAAAGATAGGGGTGAAGGGTTATCTGAAAAACAATCTTCTAAAAAGAAGGTGAAAGGCAAAAAAGTTGCACCAGTCCTGAAACCCATGCCACTGCCTCCTCCACCTTACCCCCAGAGGTTGAAGAAAAAGGTTGAGGATGGCAAATTCCATAAGTTCATCTCCATGCTGAAGCAACTGTCAGTCAATATCCTTTTGGTCAAAGCTTTAGAGCAAATGCCTGGCTACGTAAAATTCATGAAGGATCTGGTTACGAGGAAGAGGACGGTTAGCTTTGAACCAGTAAATAACTTGCACCACTGAAGTGTAATAGCATCCCATTCGATGGTACAGAAGAAGGAAGATCCTGGAGCCTTCACTATTTTGTGCAGTATTAGAGCATTCTATTTTGCCAAAGCTTTGTGTGATCTGGGTGCTAGTATAAATCTGATGCGGCTTGCAGTTTATAATTAGTTGGGCTTGGGAGCCCCCTCTCCGACTATAATGCGGTTACTTATGGCAGATCACACGGTGAAGAGGCCTGTGGGAATTCTGGATGATGTATTGGTAAAGGTTGAGACATTTATCTTTCCTGCAGATTTTGTTATTCTGGATTGCGAGGTTGACTTGTAGGTGACCATCATCTTGGGGCAACCATTCTTGGCTACGGGGCATGCTTTGCATGAATTGGAAATGGGTCAGAAGAAGTTCAGGCTGAATGATGAGGAGGTGACTTTCAATGTGTGCAAGTCGATGAAGTACTATGATGATATGATAGTGGTGTCAGTTATTGATGTTGTTGATGAGGACCAGCTGGTTGTACCTATTGAGGAGAGACTTGGTGTCGAAACCCTTGCAGTAGTCATTATGAATTTTGAAGGTGATGACATTGATGAGTATGACAAAATGGTTGCAACACTTATAGGGTTGGGATCATACACTTATGCACCAAAAAAGATAGACTTGGACCTGAAGAATAGGAAGACGCCACTTGCTCGCCCATCTATTGAGGAGCCTCCAGTCTTGGAGCTCAAAGTACTTCCAACTCATCTTCAGTACATATTCTTGGGAGATAATGAGACTTTGCCCGTAATTACTGCTACAAATTTAGGTGAAGTGCAGGTTGAAGCTCTGGTTTCAGCATTGAGAAAGTTTAAGAGAGCTATTGGGTGGACCATCGCAGACATTATTGTGATTCTGCCTGGAATCTGTACTCACAAAATCCAGCTCGAGCCTGATTGTGTTCCATCTATTGATCATCAGCGTAGGTTAAATCAGCCTATACAAGAAGTCATCAAGAAGGAGATCATAAAGTGGCTGGATGCAGGTGTGGTTTATACGATTTCTGACAGCAAGTGGGTGAGACCGGTTCAATGCGTACCAAAGAAAGGAGGGATTACGGTGGTTCCTAATGCAAAGAATGAGCTGATTCTGATGAGGCCTGTCACATGATGGTGCATATGCATGGACTATAGGAAGTTGAATGTGTGGACTGAGAAGGACCACTTT
Organism: Jaltomata sinuosa; assembly: GCA_003996215.1. Lineage (NCBI taxonomy): Eukaryota > Viridiplantae > Streptophyta > Magnoliopsida > Solanales > Solanaceae > Jaltomata > Jaltomata sinuosa. The sequence continues at coordinate 175,121 of QJPP01001669.1, forward strand.
CTAATGCCATTCATAGACCAGATGCTAGACCGTCTTGCAGGTAGAGGTTGGTACTATTTTCTTGATAGTTACTCGGGGTATAGTCAAATCTCTATTGCCCCTGAAGACCAAGATAAAACCATATTCACATGCCCATATGGGACGTTTGCCTTCAAGAGAATGCCGTTCGGTCTTTGCAATACACCAACAACTTTTCAGGGGTGTATGATATCTATCTTTTCAGACATGGTGGAGGACACTATAGAGGTATTTATGGATGACTTTTTGGTGGTAGGTGACTCTTTTGAAGATTGTATAGATCATCTGGGTTGTGTGTTGAAGCGGTGTGAAGAGTGCAACCTAGTGCTGAATTGGGAGAAGTGTTACTTCATGGTCAAAGAGGGCATAGTGCTTGCTCACCAAATTTCGAAGAAGGGTATAGAGGTTGATAGAGCAAAGATAGAGGTGATTGAAAAATTACCTCCACCATTTTCCGTGAAGGGTATTCAGAGTTTCTTAGGGCATGCTGGCTTTTATAGGAGGTTTATCAAGGACTTCTCCAAAATTGCAAATCTATTGTGCAAGATACTAGAGAAAGAGGTAAAGTTTGTTTTTGATGATGCATATCTGAAGGCATTCGAGTTCCTTAAAGAGAAGTTGGTTACAACTCCTATCATTATTGCTCCTGATTGGTCTCAACCTTTTGAGGTTATGTGAGATACTAGTGGAGTGGCGCTAGGACCAGTCCTAGGCCAAAGGCATGAAAAAATCCTCCATCCTATATACTACGCTAGCAAAGCACTTAACCCAGCTCAGAAGAACTATACAGTGACTGAACAGGAGCTGCTCATTGTGGTCTTTGCGTTCAAATAATTTAGATCTTATTTGCTTGGCACCAAGGTGTTGGTGCATACTGACCATTCAGCTCTTCGTTATCTTATGGCAAAGAAGGATGCTAAACCTAGGTTGATTAGATAGGTGTTGCTGATGCAAGAGTTTTACTTTGAATTCAAATACCAAAAGGGTACAGAAAATCAGGTGGCAGATCATCTGTCTAGGTTGGAAGAAGAAGCCATGTTGAAGCTGAATGATGAGTTAGAGATTGATGACTGGTTTCCTGACAAACAGGTATTGGCTGCTTCTCAGGATTTGATCCCATGGTTTGCAGACATTGCCAACTACTTGGCAAGGGATTTAGTGCCTGATGATATGTCCGTTCACCAAAGGAGGAAATTCATGTCCGATGTGAAGAAATACTTCTGGGAAAAGACATTCTTGTTTAGTGTGTGTGCTGATAATATGATCCGGAGATGTGTGACAGAAGCTGAGATGATGGAGATATTGGAGGAATGCCATTCCTCCCCTGTTGGAGGTCATCATAGTTATATTTGGACGGCCCATAAGATCTTGCAATGCGGCTATTATTGGCCGACTATTCATAAAGATGCCCACAAGTTTTCTAAGACTTGCAACAGATGTCATAGGGAAGGAGGCATATCAAGGAGACATGAGCTTCCTATGAATCCCATCCTTGTGATTGAGCTATTTGATATTTGGGGCATTGACTTCATGGGTCCATTCGTGCTGTCTGATGGGAACCGGTATATATTGGTGGTTGTTGACTATGTGTCTAAGTGGGTGGAAGCGGTTGCGTTTCCAAGCAATGAAGGTAAATGTGTCACAGCATTCTTGAAAAAGAACATCTTCTCCAGATTCGGTATGCCAAGGGCCATTATTAGTGATGGAGGCTCTAACTTTTGCAACAAGTTGTTTTGTGCCTTGCTTGAGAAATATCGAGTGAAACACAGAGTTACAACCCCTTATCATCCTCAGAAGAGTGGGCAAGTAGAGGTCTCCAACAGAGAAATTAAGTCAATACTGTCTACGACGGTCAATGCAAATAGAAAGGATTGGTCGCAGAAACTTGAGGATGCATTGTGGGCGTACCGGACTGTGTACAAGACTCCAATAGGTATGTCTCCATATCAGCTTATGTTTGGTAAGGTGTGCCATCTTCCGGTTGAACTAGAGCACAAAGACATTTGGGCTTTGAAGAAACTGAACTTGGATTGGGGTGCATCATCATTGCAGAGGTTAGGACAGCTGAATGAGTTGGATGAATTCCATCAGAACGCATATGAAAGTTCAACTCTGTACAAGGAGAGGATGAAATTGTATCATGACCAAAAGATAGAGAAGAGAGAGTTTCAGCCGGGTGACTTGGTCCTGCTTTTCAACTCTAGACTTCGCTTGTTTCCTGGCAAGTTGAAGTCTAAGTGGATTGGAACCTTCAAGGTGGTACAAGTTTTTCCTCATGGGGCTATTGAACTTGAAAACCTTGAGGGAAAAAGGTTCAAGGCAAACGGGCAGAGGATCAAGGCTTATTTTGGCACAACAGAGGAGATTAAGACTATTGAAGCATGGAGCATGGATGAGTTCGTCCGACCCAAGGTGCTTGATGAAGTAATAGTAATCAAGCAGCCTGCATCATGACCCGATGTTAAATTAGGCGCTGCATGGTAGGCAACTCATGAAATTGTACTTTACTTTATGTTAGTTGTAGTTAAAGGATTGTAGAGTGTTTTGGCGAAGTCTGAGTAGCCAAAACATTTGCGTCATGTCGCGACATTAAATCAAGCATTGCATAAGAGGCAACCCATGGGTTAATGTGTGTGTTTGTTTTACAGGAGGACGAGAGATGAAAGAAAAATGCTGAAATACCAGGCAAAAGGGGATCCCATGGGCTCTGTGACTGGCCATCGTAGATGCCACGCCCGTGGGACTAGAGAAAACCCAAAATAAAATATTCTAAGTGTGGTGAGATAACCATCTGCCCCATTCCCACATCCCACGTGACGGGCCGTCGTGGCCCCAACGGGCGTAGGAATGGGCGTCGACAGGTAAGTACCTTAAATTTCTCTAAGTGTCAAAAAGGGAGTGACTGCCTCACTCCGACGGCCTATCTGACGGGGCATCGTGCCCCTGACGGGCGTCGGAATAGGCATTGCTCACCATATGCAAAGCAAGGCCGACGTTCAGGTAAGTGGAGGCCACAATGGGCCATCATAAATCCGACGGGCATCGCATAGACCGTCGTCTGAGTCGGTCACATTTGGTCAACCAATCTTTAAAAATTCTATTTTTTAGACCCAACCCGACCCCGATTCATTTTTTTTCCATTTCCCCGCGCCTAAGTAACGTATACTCCCTTCTCTGTCAAACTCACCTCTCTCCACTCTCCCCCTCACTCGATCAAAACCCTCTCCATACGACATCCCCAAAATCTTCATCCACTACACATGATTTCCACAAACTCCTCACAACTCGACACTAGGGCGTGTGACTCATAAGTTTCTAGCAACAAAAAAAAGTAAGTATTCTTTCTTTCTACTTGCAAACCCTATTTTATGAACTTACAAGTGATTTTCATGGGTATTCAAGAAGTGTGAGTACATTCATGGTATTTGATACCAAACCCTAGGTGTAAGATTGTGGTTGATGAGTTGCGTTATGTTTTGAGTGGATGAATTTTGGAAATAAGGGTTGTGTAGTGCTTTGATCAAGGAAATTAGGTGCATTGGGTGTGTTGTTTGATTTTTAGGTGATGAGACCTTGTATTGAATGATAAAATTGACAAGGGAGAGAAAATGTTGCACTGACTGGATCCTACGGGCCTTTACACGGGACGTTTGAGGCACGATGGGATGTCGCTCAAGACGTGGGGCTGGCCTAACACTTGAAAAAGTGTCTGGTTGGATCCCATGCCAAAGGCGATGGGACGTTGGACCTCCCACGCCCGTGGCAGGAGCCCATGGGAGGACCGATGTCCTTAAAAATTCCACTGCCTCAATCCGACACCCTTGTCCCATGGGACATCGGACCTCCCAAGCCCGTGGCACAGGGTCATGTGAGGGAGGATTTCTCCTATAAATTCACTGGTCAATTCCAACGCCCGTGGCCACGGGATGTCGGCCCTCCCACGCCCGTGGGAGGTGATATTCTGTAAAAGAAAAAAATTTAAGTGTCAATTTATTTATTTTTGGGTTTGCATGTTTGGTCCCGATCCCTAACATGGGTTCCCTACAGGTACTAAATGGCTCCAAAGATACCACTGAGATGAGGTGGGCCCGCAAAGCAAATAATGCCTCAGTGTCATCCCGACTAAAGGATTACCCGACTGATTCTTAGGCCGAACAGCGCGAACCTGATGACACCCCCCTTGTCAAGGCTGTAAGAAGAAAACTGGCAGTATCCTCCTCTCACTCTGAAGAGGAGGGAGCCAAGTCACTTGCGGACAAGAAAGGATCCTCCTTCGGTTCCTCCGAATCTAGTACTGAAAGAGAACAGGAACCTACATGCAAGGAATTAGCCACTCAGGTTTCAGTTAACACCAGAGGGGAGTCGGAAAATGAGAAAGGCTCCGGCTCAGAGCACAGTTCAATAAAGGGTAAAGAGGGTGATGCTGACTCAGATACCGAGACAACTACACCAGAGAATAGCACCTCCTCACCCTAACTAAAAGGATCTAGAGCTGTGTTGGGTCATTCCCGTGAGACTGAGAGATGGATTGTTAAAGGGTCAAAGGCCATCTATTACTACGGCCTTGAAGTGACCGAAAGAGGCCATCTGAGGAGGCCCATTGCTGAAGAGTGGAAAATTGATCCTTTCAAGCTGAACCTTTTATGCTAATTATCAGGATATACAGTAAGGGTTGTGCAAAAAGGGATAGAACATCAACGAATTACCCATTTTTGAGAGCGTCCCGATTAGGGGAGTCCCTATCAATATCTCGGTAGAAATAATAAACAGATTCTTATTCAGGCCGGGCTACGAGGCACCCAAAGACCTAGTTGATTATGAGTACCGGGTAAAGCATGAAGAGAAAAGGACTCAATGGTTGTCTAAGCGCCTAACTACTACCGGAACACCTCAATGGCTTGAAGATGACAAACCGGTTATTCTAAAGACCTCCTTATCTTTTGAAGCTAAATTTTGGTGGGCTATTGTATGACTCAGATTGATGTCGACCGGTGCAGACAACCAGCTGACTTTGGAGAGAGCTATTCTTGTGGCCACCCTCATGTCCAAAAATAATTTGAATTTTGGGCGGATCATAGCTTAGGAGATCAGAGACAGAGTGACCAAGCCTGGCTCCTCATATTCATTCCCTTATTTGATCACATAGCTATGTGAGGAGGCTCAGGTGCCCAGGTATGCTGGGGTAGATAAGCCTATTCGAGCTACTAGGACCCACCATCCGGAGAGGTCCAAAGATGAGACTAGGGTGCTTGGTTTGACTGGCACTACAGAGCCATTGGCTCTAACTCTTGAGGAGAACGTCTCGACACCAGATGTGACAGCGTCCCCCACTACTAGACCTACCCCACAGGGTAGTCAGTCGGAGCAAAATGTTGTTGGTCCATCCACCTAGGCAGCTGAGCCAGGCTCTTCCGCTGCACCTTCTAACACAGATACTGATGCCATCTTTGCCTTCCACCCGGTGAACTTTAAAAACACTGTCCAATGGACACTTGATCTCAGAAAGTAACTGAATGCGTTCGCTCTACAGTTTCAGACGATTGTGAACGCCTCTATCCAAAGGGCCATAGCACGTTCCTCACTGTCAATGCCCGGATAGATGTTTTGGAGAACATGGTAGATGAGTGCTTAAATGAGATGGGTGCGCTTGAGTTGTCAGGCATGAAAAAAGAGATTGTGGAGCTGAGGGCCGATGTCGACAAATTGAAAAATCCTCCGCCGACCCAAGCCAAAGCGCCTATAGTGTTGCCTAAGGTCACAGAGGAGCCCACACTAAATCTTTGGGATTTTGTAGATCCCGAGCTCTGTATGGCACATTTAGGCTCAGCTGCGGACAAGGAGCCCGAGAGAGTTGATGAACCCCCTCCCGAGCCTTCCACACACAAAAGGAAAAGGAAAAGTAAGGATAAGCAGGTTCACGAGGGTGATGCTCCGCTTAACCCAAAGTCTCTACAGAAGAAATTGGACAGAGCCAAGAAGAGGGCAAAGAAAGCAGAGGAAAGGGTAGCCAGAGCATCCTTGGTAGAGCACCAGATTAAGATGGATGGCAGAGGCCGAGGTGGGTAAGCTAGTGGTGTTGCTGGCCAGACATATATCCCTTCTTTAGACCCCATTGCGGGAGAGGGTACTGATGAAGTTTCTCGGGCAGCTGTTACTGTTGATGAGAGGTCTGCGGAGGTAGCCTCTATTGAGGAAAGTACTACGAGCACCATTCCTGAGGGTGCGAAGGATGTGACACCCGGTATTGGCGCTTAGGTGCCACAGGTATGTTCTCACCCCCATTTGTTTTATATTTTTGTGCATTGAGGGAAATGCCCTTTTCTTTTTGGTGGGGTGGGGGAAGTACTGGGTGAGTTGGTTTTTGATGGGTTCTTGGCAAAGTCTGAGTATCCTAGAGACCCGAGTCGTGCCACGACGTAAAATAAGGCTCTGCATCGGAGGCAACCCATGAGGGTACTCATAAGGTACCCGACTCCTTAGGGTTTTCTTGCCTGTGTTCTTTCTCTAAGGATTTTAATTTCTGTTGAACCGGTATATTTAGGATAGGTATTATATAGTAAAAGAAGAAAAGGAGCTTAGTGCAGTCTATGATGTGATTTTTGAACTGAATTTGAATTGAAAAATGGAGACCCCTCCAAATTGTTTTGTGTTATCTTAGTATTTGGTTTTGATAGACTAACCTTTGTGGATCCTTGCATGACATTGTGTTTATCGAGCTGATGATTGCCTTAAGATGGAGTACGAACCTAATAGGTAGCATGTGACTGTCCACTTTATGCCATGTGTTTGTGAGCTTAATTTGTTGGGTTCTTGCTTTGTGTGCCAATCTAGAACTTGCCTGGTTAGTCATGCCAAGGTCGTAGAATAGTTGGTTAGGAAAGGATCATAGGCTATTTTTGAATTAGTCAACTTTATCTCAAAAGACTGACCAAATGATTTAATACCCTTTGATCCCTGTTTTTAGCCTGCATTGACCCTTTTTGTTGTTTAGCCTAATTACCTTCCATGTTTCTTGTTATGAACCTTTAGTTTGGCCCTGGTCCCTCCTTGGACATTGTGTACCTCAACTCCGGCAAATCGCTTAAGTTGAGGGTGGCTATTGTAGAGGTAAGTAAGAAGTGTGGGTATGAATAGAAGAGGTTAGAAATAAAAAGAAGAGATGACGGGTGCAGCGGCTGTGTGAAAAGAAAAAGGAAAATAGAAGAGAAAAGCAAAGAAAAAAAATGAGTGTGAAAAAAAAGCCGCACCTGCCACTTGTTGCAATAAAAAGGGAGAAAAAAGGGTGGAAAAGAGTAGAGATGGTCTGTTGGGTGGAATCAAGATAGCGTAGTGTCAAAGAGGGTTTAGTCACTATTTCCTATATCTACCATACCCGTCCCCAAGCCTATGTTACAAGCCGAGAAAGTCCTATAGTGATCCTAACCCAATTGTTCAAAAATTGAGGCATAGAAAATAAGGGCAAGCCTATGGAAGTGTGCACGAATTGCTTGAATCTCTTTTTGAGTGTGAGTGTTTAGTTCAGTCCCGAAAATATAATTGTGTTACTGTGTGACTGGGAATTCTTTGTAGTAAGGTCACTAGAGCGATTTTGACTGCAAACTGTTAGTGTAAATCTCATATGTGTATTCCAGGTCATCTATATATAAGGTAATGTCATCCTTGGATCCCGTTGTGTTGTCTTGATGAATGGAACAATGCACTAATTTTGGTATTAAAAGAAGGGGGTACTTGTTGTGTATTGAAATGATGAAACAAAAGACTGCCATAGTTCCTGATTTTCTTTTGCTTAAGCATCGTTTAGTTTTGTTTTTGTGTCTGTTGCTTGAGGACAAGAAAAGATTCTAAGTTGAGAGTGTTGATGTGCTTGGAATTTGACAACACTTTTGACGCTTAAAACATAGGATTTTTGGGAGTTCTTGAGTACATTTAGTTGGATTTAATGTCGTATGTTAAGTGTGCAAGGACAAAGTATGCAATAGAGAAGAATGCTTAAAAAGTTGCATTTCTGGGCAAAAGAGGGGCCACCACGGGCGTCAGACCCATGACGGCCCGTGGGGCAGGACGTTGGTTTGAGGCAGCGAAAGATGCTAAGGCTGTGGAGCCCCAACGGGCTGGCAAACTGCCCGTGGAAGACACGACGGGGCATGCCTTACCCTTAAATATGCTCCAGGGAGATATGCTGAGAGCCAAGGAAGGACGACGGGCTCCCAGACGTCCCGTTACCAGCCCGACGTCCAGTGGGAAGTTGCCCGTGGAAACTAGGAAGGGGAGCTGGAAAAGGACCAAGTTGGGCTATGTGAGCCAGTGACGGGCATCATAGCTGCGACGTCCCATCGACCACCGCCCATAAGAAGGTGGCAGTGGATTTTCCTAAAGACATGAAGAAGACCAACGGGCACCCACGATGCCCGTCGCCTCAGCGACGACCCATGAGGTGGTCCATCGGTTCAGCCGCGTCCAGCTACTCCCAATTTAATTAGGATTTGGCTTCTTTGTCTATAAATACTTTACCCTAGGTTTTATTTTACGGTTTTTACTCGTTGTTCACGAATTATTACATATTATTTTAGGATACTTTCGGATAATTACTACATTGTTCTTGGGTATTGATTCTAAAGACAAGTTCTTGATATTGAAGTGTTCTTGTGATTTTTCTTCAAGATTTCAGTTTCTTTGATTCTCAATTGTAAGTATCTATTGATGATTGCTCAACCAAACATTAACTGTGTACTTATGAACATGAGTAGCTAAATTCATAACTAGGGTTGTGGGAACCATGAAGGATTAACAAAGTAGGCAACGTACTAGGTAATTCTAGGGTGATATTTATGCATGTATTGTTCTTCCCTTCGTATTGATTGCTTTCTAGCGGTGTACAACGTTAGAACTCGCCTTATCCTTACTTTCCGGACCAAGGAGGTAACGGATGGGAAAAGCGTTGTTCAACAACGGAGATTTAAGGCTACCAACCCTCATCTAATGGCTTGACCTTGTCCGGGAATAGCCAATCTGGGATCCAAGGTAAGGGATAGTAAAGCGACACCCGCGGCCGGACCAAGGCGTGTGGTGAAATTAACCTAGTTGTCGGACCAAGAAATTAGGGGAACTTAACTTACCAATTTTTCATGCTAAGTATCAAACTAGTTTACCAAGTACAATCGCCTTACTAAGTTATGATCTCACGGGGAACACTGCCCTAGTCATCTCATTAATTGGTTACAACTCTCGAAATGAGCAACTGTTACTTGTTACTTTTGATTTACAAGCATTAATTTTTACTTTAAACCCCCCTCCTTGCGGGAAATAAATGACTACTAGCTCGAGTAAACACCAATCGAACTTAATCCTACCATATTCCTTGTGGGATCGACCCCAACCTTTAGTTGGGTTCTATATTTGAACAGCGACCGCTTGCGCTTCTTTTAGAGGTGTAATTTGGGCGCATCAATTACCATAATATGAACAGTAAACCATAACATAGTAAGGTACAAGAAAAAAGTAACAAGTCAGAAAGTACCCAGATATCAAGTCCCTTCCTAGCTCATCCCCACATGTAATCCACTTCACAACCATTGACAACATTCAATGACAAACAATAAACATCCCGTGTCACATAACCTAGACCCACCCCGGGATCCCCTTAACATCACCTAAGTGTCAAACATACAATCTAGTCTACACCAAGACCAAACTCACAATCAAATAACAATGACCCGGCCTTTCAAGGACCATATGCAATAATCATAATTTCAAAAACACAACCCGATCCACTCATGGAACCATCGAAAGAATAGAACAACGAAATTAAGACAACTCGTACCACGCATGATACCCGAGCGAACCATTAGAAATTCTCATACAAAGCTTGGTACCCGAGCCAACTGTTAGTAATTCCTGTACCAGGCATGGTACCCTAGCCAACAGTTAGTATAACCATACTAGGCGTGGTACCCGAGCCAACTGAATGTCATCACAAGTCCAAATCAATCACAACCAATGAACACACATATTTGTAAAACCAACAAGCAAACAAAAGAAGTTCATTTCACTAGACTAATTACCGGACAACTAGACATTCACAAAACGTTCCCTAAACATGCAACTCATACACTACTATAAAATAGTACGTGAACACATAATGCATATTAGAATCAACAACCATCACCTACCTCGAAAAATTCCAGGCTCTACTCAATCGAAGCTTTCTCACTTCCCAAGGTTCTTGCTGGTTCTTAGTCTAAAACAACACACAATAACCAAAAAATCAGTCCTTATGGCTTATTAGTTACCCGGATTATGCAAAAATACAAACCCCAGGCCAACCATGATTATTCCACCCTTTTTCCGAGCTTCCCCACCCTTAATTCACCTATTCCTACCATTTTTCATGGATACATTTAGAGAATTAAGGTCACATAATCATAATCTAATGAAATTAACAATACCCAAGAACTTCTACACCCTAGAATCCCCTTTATCTTCGGATTCCACCATACTAGGTCATTTCAAACCTTTCCCCAAGTCGACCCCTAGCAGTTATATAACATAGAGAAGATATTACAGAGTTTGGGGAGTAGAATTCTTACCTTTAGGATAAAAAATGGTGGAAAATGGATTAGGTTTGCCCAAAATCACCTTGCCTTCTCCCAAAACATTCTTGATGAAAATTGAACATTTTAGGGAAGTTTTCTGCATTAAAACTCGATTGGTCCACTGTCACACCTCAAATCCCATTAAGACGGACAGGCACCCGATGCCCTAAAGGGCCGAGAGAACCACTCCTAACCTGTGATTACCATGAGTATATATGATTCTCATAAAGCTTTTCCAAGCATAAGTAGGATACTTTGACAAAAAGACCAACATAGGTATGCCCAAAAATTACTTATTCATGACTTGGCCGTTGAGGCTGCAATTACTAAGAGATGAGCCACAACTGTCCTTGACTTTAATATTAGTCTACAAAGCCTCTAAAAGATGGACAAACTTAGTTTTAGGTCGGGACAAGTCCATGCCTTACGCTTAACTATAATACAATATCAAAATATATTCTAAAGACTCGGCAAGCTCCGAATCAACCTGGAGCTCACTAATGGATGTTGAGTGTCATGTGCTCCTACTAGGGAGGTCCACTAGCTGAAGTACCTATGCATGCATCATGAAATGCAGTGTCCCCCATGAGGCACGTCAGTACGAAAGAATGTACTAAATATACAAGGCATAAAGTAAGCATATGTAAAATAGGGGCTCAAATGAAATCAGGTATCAATATATGAATGTATAGATAAGGATTAAAGACCACCTTCGCTACTCTTGTGGGATCATCATGTACATTAAATTCTTTTCTTTAATCTTCTTTGCTTTATAATCTTTGTGATATAAATGACCAACTGATCAGTGGTAGAAGAGGAGTCCCATGCTAGGCAATTTAGCCCCTGAGATGCTGCCCTCATAAAGATACAAATTGGGATCGACCCATGCTAGGATTTTGCCCCTAGGCTGCCACCCATAAGTACACAAATAGGGATCGACCCATGCTAGGATTTCACCCCTTGGCTGCCACCCATAAGTACACAAATAGGGATCGACCCATGCTAGGCTTTCACCCCTGGGCTGCCACCCACATGTATACAGATTACTTCATATAGTTTCTTTAATCTTTGAGACTATTTTTTTGGTGGTCGTAATCTTTATTGAGCTCGAAACTATGGACCAGTAGTAGAAGACATGTGAATATGCACTTAAGGCAGTAACAATGATATAAGGAGCAAATGTAACATCAACATAATGTTTAGGAACTTATATGACACAATGAACCTCATTTGGCTTAGAGAATAACTCACAAAGCTTGCTGTTGAAAGTACCTTTTTCATACTAGTACTAGGTAGAGTAAACATGCAGATCTAATAATAAACACCTATTGAAGTATTTTGACACACTATAGAGTGAGGAAAAGATCGTTAGATGTGTTGCAGGTTGTACGTTGCCACCATGTGCCCTTTTCTAGGAAGAGCACTTAGGAAATTCACTTTGTTGGTAATAACACAAATATAGGAGTTCATTCCAAGGAATATGAAACTGAAAAACCTTACATACCTTTATGTGCAACCTGGATATTACAATGAATTAAGCTTCCCCCTTTCAGATTATTTATATACAATGAAGTAAGTGGTAAAACTAATAATAGTAGCTAATCAATAGATTTGAAGCTACTCGATTTCACCAAAATAGTAACCGGGCAGTAATCCCATAATTTATCAAATCAAGAGTGTTCTTTCCACCCCTTCTCCTCTAATCACGTCTATATACTATACGACCTTCTTCTAAGGTCCCCAAAACTCCTCGGGCTTCACAATACCTACAAAACAGTAAACAAAAAGTGTGGCAGGCAGCAAGCTCACATAACATCCAATTAAGTGGTATATCACCACACCCTCCTTCCATACTTCAACACAACTACATGTCATTTTCCAAGGTCAACCAAGTTGTCCCCAATATATGCACATAAAACAGCCCCTAAAACAATCCCAAAACCCTTAAGCTTAATAAGAGAATATTGAACTCAAGGATTCATTATTATCCATGAGTTATTGCAAGAATATACATAATTCTCCACCCAAACTTGTATGTAAGGAGGGGAAAAATGGGTGGTAGTCTTACCTTAATTTCTTGAAATTTATTTTCTGAACTTGTACTTCTTCAAGAGCTTGACTGAAATTCTTCACACTTAAACAAAAGAAAAAGAGAGAACTCTCTTAATAACCAAGAAATGAGCAGCTTGGGGAATGATCTTCCTTATATCTTAAGTATGAACAACATGGTTTACTAGTCTTACATGGAAGAATTTAAATAAGCCCATGAGTATTTTCACATACCTTGACTTGGAATGAGGAGGTCTTCTTCAAGAACCCTAGGAGAATTTGAGGCGGCTGTTATTTTTAGAGAGAGATATTTGTGAGTTGAGGGAGTTGTGCTATTGTGAGTGAAATATGAAGATAAAAAATAGATCAGAACATTAGCCTTAAAAGGCAGTCCCTTGGCCACCTCTTTTTCCTTCAATTTCCAACCTCCACTTGGATTTGTTTGGGCCATAACAAGGCTAAGTAGGTGATGCACCTGCTTGGTCCTTTTGGCAGGTAAATAAGTCTTAACACAAGAAGGTCACTAATGTTATCATCAATTTTCAAGTCTTAATTCCTTTTGCTTTATCTTGACACTTTACTTTAAATTTAAGCTCAAATACCACCTTACTACCTTGAGTTTAAATACTTTTGTTAGTATGAACTTAGCCGTATACGTGCTGAAATATCTGGGGTATTATAGTACCTTCCAAACCTATTTTAAACCATCACTACTCATATAAGAAAGATGGTCCCTCACATCGACATGGCTATATCAAGTGCCATATGAATAGGACTAGCATACGCAGAATACGAGGTGTTACATCCTCCTCTCCTTATAAATATTAGTCCTCGAAGGTTAGCATAGTTAGACAGTCCAAAAAAGTTCAAGCCTATTGGCAAAAAGAGAACTTAATATGTGAACAGATGAACCTAATAGACATGTGACATATGGACAATTGAATTATAGAAACTTGTGATATCAGTGCAAGTGAGCTATGAAAGCATGTATCACATGCACATATAAATTATAAGGTAGCACATGAGCAAATTAACTATAACAGATGGATTGAGGGATTATAAATGTATAGTATGTGAGCAAGTGGGTCATAAAACACATTGAGAAAATGGACTGGATAAGTGTACTATAAAATAGGTGACATATAAGAAAGTGAATCATGAAACACGAATCACATTGAACATGTGGACTATATCACATAGATAAGTAGACTAACTCGTGAACAAGTATACATATGAAATATGAGCAAGTGAGCATATGACACATGGGTAGATAAACAATAAGGCTTGTAATGCTTAAGAAAGTAGGCTATGAGGCATGTAACACATCTAGGAAAATAGTCTATGAAGCATATAACATATAGACAAGTGATCTGTGATATCTATAACTCATGAGCACTAATTTAGCAAATGATCAATTAATCTGTGATGCACATAAAATATGAACTAGTCTGGCAAGCAACCGGTGTAACATATATAACATATAGGGCTTGGTCTTGTGATACATATTATAGATTAGGGTTCTATGAAGCGGATAACACCTACATGAAAGTGTTTTATGAAATGTAACATGTAATAAAATTATCCACAAAGGGCATATGACCTACAAATAGATAAGTTAAGTGCAAGCACACTATCGCTAGTGCTAAATCATGGGTGGGATAGTTTTGCTCATATTCTTTACTCACTTCAAAGCACATGCAATTGATTTCCCATGTCATCTTTTCAACCTCTCAAAAACTCTTCTTATAGGTGTTCCACCCATTGAAACTTGGCTGTCTTTTGAGTCAGTATAAATACTAGGGCCCAGATAGAGAAGAAATCCCCGAGAATTCATATGTAGGAGTAGGAGGTCGAGGTCAACTTTATCTTTGTTACTAGCTTGTGACACATCATTACACTTGATGTTTGGTACCTTATGAAGGTTCAAATAAGCAAATGAATAAAGAAATTTAAAGGCAGTATAGCATATGAACTCTTATCTACGGTCAGTTACACATAAATGTCAAATATACATGAACTTATCTTATGATCTTGTAGCACATAAGGGTTAACAACTTTGGGCTTAACAAGTGAGGGTAATCCAATACCTTTAGTTGAGCAGTTTAGTAAAGCTGCTATGCACCAAGTGAATTACAACATCACGGACCCAAGTGAATAGATGATACTTATACTTCATGATAATTCCAATAAGTCACCAAAAATCTATACATATGCATAATGAACTATCTCTTCCTTTAATAGGGGCAAAACAGATGCACCCTTAGGTATTATACCAAGTCAAATGTGTATCAAGGTGATATTTGATTTATCTCTCAGTTTTTAGCTACATAGGTTGGGTACCAAAAATCACATCAATACCAAAATTATCCCTCTATCTGGCGAATGTCCAAAAAGTTCTTTAGAGAACACTTCTGGTTGCACTTTTACAACTGGTCAGATTGAAGAATCAACATATTTTTCTTACTTCACGTTCTTGACAAGCACCCTTCGTAATAAGGAAACAACTAATGCCACTCCTCTGTAACCTCTTATAAAACTAACAATAATCGTATTCTTAATTTCAATGGACTTTACTCAACCCATCTCTCCCTAGCTAGAGCTCTATACTATGTGCACACTTGGCCTATGTTATTCAAATGGAGTTCTCTTATGTTGATATATAACAAATACATTCCCTGCTATCAATTAACTAATCTTAATGCCTACTTTGGCTCTAAATATCCAAAGGGATCACCACTTATGTCTAACCCCTCAATATTCTTCGACCTCAATTTTTAGTCATATACAAATCCTCTATAACCAAAACATGGATCACAACACAAAATTATTATACATAGTGTATATAAAGTAAGTGAAATACTTATCCCTAAGTCTTCTAATCACAAAACAGATCTCACATATTATTATTACCTCTTCATGATGACCTCATACATATATATCTTCTGAAATCCAACTACTAATATATCCAGGATGATATCTGGTTAGCATTTGGGCCCTATCATCCAACTAGGGATAATATTGTGCTGATACATTCACCTACCAGACCATGCTACTGCCACATCTTTCAACTAATATAAAGCTAGTTTAATAGCTTCTATTTCTAATAGATGTGTAACCCTAAAGATTCTATGTATATTATTGATGAAGTGCTGAATGTCCTCCAAGGATTAGATCCTAAAACCACTAGCAGAGTCATGTTTGAGCAAATCTCAAACTCATGAACTGGTTACCTCCTCCTAAGAAGCTGTAATAGAAAATGTTGCATTCCATCTCTGGGAATAGGTAACCATTTAATGTGAAAGCATATGAATGACCCTATTATATCTCACTTAGATGAACCAAGATGATATAAGTGATACAAATGTGGTTGTAGATGCAAGTGACACAGAAAACGTCTCCAAGCCTTTATATGAATTTCGATAAAATGAGATCTTTCTCTGAAGGTTGCCTCTTGGGAAATACTGGTGCTGGCCTTTTGGCCACCTATGACCTTAGCCGTGGCAGGCATAATTTGGATGAAATAGATCAAAATATAAGTAAGAATAGACTTCTTAACTTAGCTTTATCGCACGATCTGAATTATGAAAGAAGGTCACATATCCTAAATGTCCAAGCAGCCCCCTAATTATAAATATGGCGCACAACACATTCATAAGTAAGGTTCTACTAGACACGACTTTGTAGACTCCCTAGGATGACATGCTCTGATACTACTTTTGTCACGCCTCAAATCCCATTAGGACGAACAGGCACCCGATGTCCTAAAGGCCTGAGAGAACCACTCCTAACATGTTCTTACCATGAGTATATATGATGCTCATAAAGCTTTTCCAAGCATAAATATGATACTTTGACAAAAAGACCAACATATGTATGCCCAAAAATTATATATTCATGACTTGGCCGTTGAGGCTGCAATTACTAAGAGATGAGCCACAACTGTCCTTGACTTTAATATTAGTCTACAAAGCCTCTAAAAGATGGAAAAACTTAGTTTTAGGTCGGGACAGGTCCCCGCCTTACCCTTAACTATAATACAATATCAAAATATATACTAAAGACTCGGCAAGCTCCGAATTAACCTGGAGCTCACCAATGGATACTGAGTGTCATGTGCTCCTACCAGGGAGGTCCACTAGCTGAAGTACTTGTGCCTGCAACATAAAACGCAGTGTCCCCCATGAGGGACGTCAGTATGAAAGAATGTACTAAATATACAAGGCATAAAGTAAGCATATGTAAAATAGGGGCTCAAATGAAATCAGGTATAAATATATGAATGTATAGATAAGGATTAAAGACCACCTTTGCTACTCTTGTGGGATCGTCATATACATTACATTCTTTTCTTTAATCTTCTTTGCTTTATAATCTTTGTGATATAAATGACCAACTGATCAGTGCTAGAAGAGGAGTACCATACTAGGCAATTTAGCCCCTGAGATGCTGCCCTCATAAATATACAAATTGAGATCGACCCATGCAAGCCTTTTTCCCCTAGGCTGCCACCCATAAGTACACAAATAGGGATTGACCCATGCTAGGCTTTTGCCCCTAGGCTGCCACTCATAAGTACACAAATAGGGATCGACCCATTATAGGCTTTCACCCCTGGGCTGCCACCCACATATATACAGATTACTTCATATAGTTTCTTTAATGTTTGAGATTGTTGTTTTGGTGGTCGTAATCTTTATTGAGCTCAAAACTATGGACCAGTAGTAGAAGACATGTGAATATGCACTTAAGGCAGTAACAATGATATAAGGAGCAAATGTAACATCAACATAATGTTTAGGAACTTATATGACACAATGAACCTCATTTGGCTTAGAGAATAACTCACAAAGCTTGCTGTTGAAAGTACCTTTTTCATACTAGTACTAGGTAGAGTAAACATGCAGATCTAATAATACACACATATTGAAGTATTTTGACACACTATGGAGTGAGAAAAAGATCGTTAGATGTGTTGCAGGTTGTACGCTGCCACCATGTGCCCTTTTCTAGGAAGAGCACTTAGGAAATTCACTTTGTTGGTAATAACACAAATATAGGAGTTCATGCCAAGGAATATGAAACTGAAAAACCTTACATACCTTGATGTGCAACCTGGATATTACAATGAATTCAGCTTCCCCCTTTCAGATTATTTATCTACAATGAAGTAAGTGGTAAAACTAATAATAGTAGCTAATCAATAGATTTGGAGCTACTCGATTTCACCAAAATAGTAACCGGGAAGTAAACCCATAATTCATCAAATAAAGGGTGTTATTTCCACCCCTTCTCCTCTAATCACGTCTATATACTATACGACTTTCTTCTAAGGTCCCCAAAACTCCTCAGGTTTCACAATACCTACAAAATAGTAAACAAAAAGTGTGGCAGGCAGCAAGATCACATAACATCCAATTAAGTGATCTATCACCACACCCTCCTTCCATACTTCAACACAACTACATGTCATTTTCCAAGGTCAACCAAGCTGTCCCCAATATATGCACATAAAACAGCCCCTAAAATAGTCCCAAAACCCTTCAGCTTAATAGGAGAATATTGAACTCAAGGATTCATTATCATCCATGAGTTATTGCAAGAATATACAGAATTCTCCACCCAAACTTATATGTAAGGAAGGGAAAAATGGGTGGTAGTCTTACCTTAATTTCTTGAAATTTATTTTCTGAACTTGTACTTCTTCAAGAGCTTGACTGAAATCCTTCACTCTTAAACAAAAGAAGAAGAGAGAACTCTCTTAATAACCAAGAAATGAGAAGGCATCTTGGGGAAAGATCTTCCTTATATTTTAAGTATGAACAACATGGTTTACTAGTCTTACATGGAAGAATTAAAATAAACCCATGAGTATTTTCACTTACCTTGACTTGGAAAGAGGAGGTCTTCTTCAAGAACCCTAGGAGAATTTGAGGTGGCTGTTATTTTTAGAGAGAGATATTTGTGAGCTGAGGGAGTTGTGCTATTGTGAGTGAAATATGAAGATAAAAAATGGATCAGAACATTATCCTTAAAAGGAAGTCCCTTGGCCACCTCTCTTTCCTTCTATTTCCAGCCTCCACTTGGATTTGTTTGGGCCACAAAAAGGCTAAGTAGGTGATGCACCTGCTTGGTCTTTTTGGCTGGTTAATAAGTCTTAACACAAGGAGGTTACTAATGTTATCATCAATTTTCAAGTCTTAATCCCTTTTGCTTTATCTTAACACTTTACTTTATACTTTAAGCTCAAATACCACCTTACTACCTTGAGTTTAAATACTTTTGTCAGTATGAACTTAGCCGTATACGTGCTGAAATATATGGGGTATTATAGTACCTTCAAAACCTATTTTAAACCATCAGTACACAGATAAGAAACATGGTCCCTCACCTCGACATGGCTATATCAAGTGCCATATGAATAGGACTAGCTTACACAGAATACGAGGTGTTACATCCGCTATAGCGGTCTGCTCTGCTATAGTGGTACCGCCATAGCAGAATCGACCGCTATGGCAGAGGCTGACTGATGTTGACTTCTACTATAGCAGTATTTTATCTGCTATAACGGAGGTCGTTGATAACTCCCAAACTACACCTCGAATTAATGAAGCGTAAGCGGTCGTAGTCAAATATAGAACCCAACTAGGTTGGGGTCGAATCCCACAGAAAATATGGTGAAGATTAAGCCTTTAGTGAAGTATGTGACTAGTCGTCAATAGTTTTCGGAAAAGGGGGGGGGGGTTTGTGTAAACAATGCGTAAACAAAATGAACAATTAACGTATGAATGATAATCAATAGGAGAATGAACTAGGGAAGTGTTTACCATGGCGTTGGTAACAATGTTGATCCTAGGCTTAATCGGGTTCTTTTTATATGCGTGTCACGATGTGATTGAGGTAATGGTATCATCTAAACATCTCTCGACCAAATAAACAAATTTCCTTTTCTATTCTCTCGACCTCGAAAAGATGTGCTTTTTAGATTTCAATCCTAAACATCAAGTAGATTAATCTAGTTACAGCATTAATCATTAGACGAGAGTTAGTAGTCTCGAATCCTTATTGTTAATCAAGTTTCCCGGTTTTAATCTCTTTACTCAAGCAAATTAAACCTAGGCATGTTCTAATGTTTGCAACCACTAGAAAACGTTAAATAATGAATGATTAACAACGTGACAATACATATATTGAACCCAACGCTACCCGGAATCTATATCGCTACGTTTGCCATGGCTCCCACAACCCTAGTTGTGGGAGGTTTAGTTACTCATGCTAGTAGAAGAATAAAAAAAAGTCATATGCATAATAAAGAAAAGAAATCCTTACAATGTATTGAGAACAATCTTTAATTATTCCAAGAACAAGAAACCAAAGATCCCAAGAACGAATCCAGAACAAGATTTAGGAGAAGGAAACCGGGTGTAGCGCGTTTCCTCTCTCAAAACTCGCTCAAAAACTCCTAAAACTATTGGGAGAACTATTGTATAATGAATGAATAATATCAATAATAATTAAAATAAACCTAACATAGGGTATTTATAGGAGTCCAGGAAGTAAACCCAAAAACGCTCGGATTCCGTGTCGCCGACTGTCTCAACTTGACGGCTTGGGTGACGGACCGTCACCACCTTGACGGACCGTCGCCTTGGCCGTCACCACAAGGCAGTGGTGTAGCTCAACCTGACGGTCACTGTGACAGACCGTCATCACCTTGACGGACCGTCACGGCGGCCGTCACTCCTAGGCAGTACACTTCCTCTACTTGACGGTCACATGTGACGGACCGTCACATGTTTGACGGACCGTCACTCAGGCCATCACTCTTAGGCAGAATGTCTTTTTGCTCGTATTTCCTTCCGTTTCCGTGTTTGTCTCCATTTCCTACAAATATAACATAAAAACATCAAAAACGACAACGGTTGCTTGAAAACGTACGATTGTTCTTAGTTAAAAGGAGTCGAAAGTGCCGTAAATTGGCGGCACATCAACACCCTCAATTTAAAACGTTCGCTTGTCCTCAAGCAACATAACCTAAAAACAATAAGACGACTCAACTAAGAACACAAACTCATGTCTCTAGCAACTCATGGTCATTCAAAACTTATTCAATTAAATCAAGCTCCCTCGTAGCACACGAATGTATGAAACACTAACTTGCAAGGTTCCAAACATGTCATTCTGATATGATAGAACATCCTACATACACACGCGCAGCTATCCTAACAATCAATAGACAATACAGACATCCTTGTGCCCTCACCACAAAGAAATCCCACAAACAAGATTTGGGACTAGGTAAGAGCTCACACTCCCAAACGATTTCAAACAATGCACATGCGATACCATAGGCTTGCCCTTACTATTCTATTTCAGTTCTTCAGAAAGCCGCTCAGGATCACTACAGGACTTGTTTAGGCTTGTAATGAGGCTTCAGGTGCAGGTAGGATACATTTAGGGGTTAGTGACTAGCCCTCCTTGGAACTACCCGACGTCTTATTACCACATAACTTTACTTTGTCCATCCTTATTCACCTTTTTATTTCCTTCTTCTATAGTACAGGTGCGGCCTCTTTATTTTGACAATTCTTTTTATACTTTTTCGATCTTTTTCATTTTTTTTTTTTTTCTTAGGCACACACCCGAATTTTCATTCTATTCATAACCACTCTTCACTATCCTCTTTTTCTTATCATTCACCTTTATAGTAGCCACCCTCAACTTAGGCTGATTGCCTGGGTTGAGGTGCACAATGTCCATGGAAGGACCAGGGCCAAAACAGGGTTTACCTCTATAGTAGCCACCCTCAACTTAGGCTGATTGCCGGAGTTGAGGTGCACGATGTCCAAGGAAGGACCAGGGCCAAAATAGGGATTCAAAGCTAAACAGGAACGGTGACAGGTTATTGAAAGAACAAGGTCAATTATGGCTCAAACAGGGTTCAAAGGGACTATTTGCATTTGGACGGTCTTTTAGGTTAAGTGGGCTGCACACTAAAAGGGCCTGTGATCCTTTCCTAAGCAACCAAACTTCAAACTTAACAAAATAGACCGGGCAAGTTCTAGATGCATGCACAGAGTAAGAATTTGTAACAATAATCTCACACACACTTGGCACCAAGAAACTATATCGCTACCAACTATCAAACAACCGCTCGGCTTAAGCATACTCATTCTAATAATAACCATACAATGACATTCAAGGATCCAGACAGTCAATCGTTTCAACATAAGTACAAAACCAGAAAATTTTTCAGAAGGGGCTCCTTTTAGTCAAGAAAAACGCCATGATGCTTGCTATAGACACTAAAATTTTTTTAAAATAACAACCTAAACATGCCGGTTCTACTAGATAGCACACCGGAGGGAAAAGAAACACGGCAACAAAAACCCTCGGTGGTGACTCACAGGTTTCCCCACACCCTCAACTTAGACTCATGCATTGTCCCCAATGCATCCATATGAAAGCTAAAACTGTGAGAGAAGGGAATTCCTGTGCTGTCGATTGGACTCAGATTCTGGAATGATGTTGGAGACCGCCAGGGTCTCCAAAACAAGAGAACTAGATGGAGTGTGTGCACGCGACACACTTCTGTTGCGTTCCAGCTTTTTCTTTTATTGGCTCCACAACTAGTTGTGCCCGCTTCTTCGCTCTTTCTTTGCAGACTCTCTTGCGGTGTTTTTGTTTCTTTGATCTATTCTCACCGCTTTCCTTTACCTGTTTCCCTTCTCGCACCATCCTTCTTACCACAGCTAGAGTCTCGACTGAACCCTTCTCCTCAAGATACGCGTCTGCAGGGCCTTCCTCAATAGCATTGATGACCGCGACCACCCTCATGTCACTTGGTTGCTTCATCAATTTGGACACATCGAACTTGACCACTTCATTGTTTAATCGGAAGGTCAGTTCATTTTTCTCCATGTCAACCAATGCTCTTGCTGTGGCTAGCAATGGTCTTCCCAAGATTATGGGAACTTCGAAATCCACTTCGCAATCCAAGATCACAAAGTCAGCTTGGAAGATAAGCTTACCGATCTTTACTAGCACATCAGACAATACTCCCACAGGTCGCTTTACTGAACGGTCAGCCATCATCACTCTTATGGACGTTGGTTTAGGAGCTCCCAAACCCAGTTGTTTGTAGACGGCTAGCGGCATCAAGTTGATGCTAGCACCTAGATCACACAAGGCTTTCCCGAAGTTGAGCTTCCCAACAGTGCAGGGAACAGTGAAAGCGCCTGGATCTTCCTTCTTTTCGACTAAGGACCTTGAAGAAATAGCGCTGCAGTGGTGGAGGTTATCTTCCGGTTCAAAACTTACCGACCTCTTCTTTGTAATCAAGTCCTTCATGAACTTGGCATAACCGGGCATTTGTTCCAGCGCTTCCACCAATGGTATGTTTATTGAAATCTGCTTCAGCATGGTCATGAAGTTCAGGAACTTACCATCGTCAGCTTTCTTCTTCAAACGCTGTGGGAACGGAGGTGGTGGCCGAGGCATCATAGTTGGAGGCTTTTCAGCTTCCTTGCTTTTCTCCACGGGCTTTGGAGTTTCCTCCTCTACCGCCTCTTCATCATCCGCAACATCACCTTGAGTCTGAATTACCAGATGAGATTCCGGTAATATTTTGCCGCTTCTTGTGGTGATCGCCATACAGCTAGCGTCATTCCTCGGATGAGTCGTGTCACTCGGCAAGGTACCTGTCTTCCTTTGGTTCAGAGATGCCGAGATTTGCCCTACTTGCTGCTCCAGCTGCTTGATCGCGGTGGAATGTGACTCTACTACCTGACTCAACGTTGATAACTCAGTCCTCATCTCCTTTACCCCAGAGTCAGTCAATTCCACCTTCAGCAGCATCTTTGCCATCATGCTCTCCAATTTCGACGTCCCTGTCTCAGTGCTAGCTCTATCCCGATTACCAGGTGGAACATACAACCCACCTTTATCAGTGTGGTTCCTCCAGTTTCCTTGGTCGCGATCTCTGTAGTCGGTTTTATCATAGTGGTTGTCTCTCTGATAGTTCCGACCTTGGTTTCCTTGGCCATTGGCCTGGAAACCCCCCAAGTAATTCGCTTCCTCAGTTTCCAAATCTGCTGCTCTACCTTGGGAACCCACAACTTTTACCTTCTCCATACCTCTTGAGAACAAGTGCTTGGTCAGTAGGTCCAACAGTATTTTCAGATGCGCCATGTCTTGGTCGCGCTCCTCCTCTTTTCTGCGCTGCTCAGCTGACATACCAACGATATAGGTGCTAGCTGCAACCTCTGAATCTCGTGTGTGCCAGGCCCTGTTGGTTTCGGTGAGCCTGTCCAAAGTAGTTGTGGCCTCAACAAAGGTGAGACCCATGAATGCACCACCTGCTGCGTTGTCTAACGTCGGCTTGGTAGCCGAATTCAGTGCCCGGTAGAACGTCTGCATCAAAAAGTTATCGGTCAACTGATGGTTCGGGCATTGTGTTATCTTCTTTTTGAATCGCAACCAAGTCTCGTGCAGTGCTTCACGCGGTTGCTGCCTGAAGTTGCTAATCTCGTCCCTCAACTGTATCATCCGAGAGGGAGGAAAGAACCTTTCTAGGAAAGCTCCTCTCAACTCTCCCCATGTTGCGATAGAGTCGGGGGTCAGCTCTGTCAACCACAATGCTGCCTCATCAGACAGAGACAACGGAAACAACCTGAGCCTGATCGCTGTCTGACTCACGCCCGGTAGTTCAAACGACTTGCATATGCACACAAAATTCATTAGGTGCTGGTTTGGATCCTCCCCAACGACACCTCGGAACACTCCTCTCAAGTTCAACAGCTGGATCATCGTGCTAGTGATGTTGAACTTGGCTCCGGGCGGTAGCGGTGGAACAACAATGGCGCCCGTAGCGCCAGCTCCATCTAAGTCGAGATCCTCATCATTCCGTGCGATCTCATCCTGCAGACCACCAGCATTCAGATTTTGTTGGGCCTGCAGTTCTGCAGCGATCCTCGCTGCCTCTAGTTGTGCGGCCATATTCCGCCTCAATGTTCTAGCAAGCTCGGGGTCGTAAGGTAAAATTTACTCCCCCGAACTTCGGGTACATGGCATGCACAACTGTGTACCCTGTCAAAGACAAAAACAACAAATAAACGTAAAGCAGGAAATTATGACTAAGAGTCAAATAAACACACCAGACTTAATTAACAACCGTATTCCCCGGCAACGGCGCCACTTTTTGATAACGCCCAAACTACACCTCGAATTAACGAAGCGTAAGCGGTCGTAATCAAATATAGAACCCAACTAGGTTGGGGTCGAATCCCACAGAGAATATGGTGAAGATTAAGCCTTTAGTGAAGTATGTGACTAGTCGTCAATAGTTTCCGAAAAAGGGGGGGGGGTTTGTGTAAACAATGCGTAAACAAAATGAACAATTAACGTATGAATGATATCAATAGGAGAATGAACTAGGGAAGTGTTTACCATGGCGTTGGTAACAATGTCGATCCTAGGCTTAATCGGGTTCTTTTTATATGCGTGTCACGATGTGATTGAAGTAATCGTATCGTCTAAACGTCTCTCGACCAAATAAACAAATTTCCTTTTCTATTCTCTAGACCTCGAAAAGATGTGCTTTTTAGATTTCAATCCTAAACATCAAGTAGATTAATCTAGTTACAGCATTAATCATTAGACGAGAGTTAGTAGTCTCGAATCCTTGTTGTTAATCAAGTTTCCCGGTTTTAATCTCTTTACTCAAGCAAACTTAAACCTAGGCATGTTCTAATGTTTGCAACCACTAAAAACGTTAAATAATGAATGATTAACAACGTGACAATACATATATTGAACCCAACGCTACCCGGAATCTATATCGCTACGTTTGCCATGGCTCCCACAACCCTAGTTGTGGGAGGTTTAGTTACTCATGCTTGTAGAAGAATAAAAGAAAGTCATATGCATAATAAAGAAAAGAAATCCTTACAATGTATTGAGAAAAATCTTTAATTATTCCAAGAACAAGAAACCAAAGATCCCAAGAACGAATCAAGAACAAGATTTAGGAGAAGGAAACCGGGTGTAGCGCGTTTCCTCTCTCAAAACTCGCTCAAAAACTCCTAAAACTATTGGGAGAACTATTGTATAATGAATGAATAATATCAATAATAATTAAAATAAACCTAACATAGGGTATTTATAGGAGTCCAGGAAGTAAACCAAAAAATGCTCGGATTCCGTGTCGCCGACTGTCTCAACTTGACGTCTTGGGGTGACGGACCGTCACCACCTTGACGGACCGTCGCCTTGGCCGTCATCACAAGGCAGTGGTGTAGCTCAACCTGACGGTCACTGTGACGGACCGTCATCGCCTTGACGGACCGTCACGGCAGCCGTCACTCCTAGGCAGTACACTTCCTCTACTTGACGGTCACATGTGACGGACCGTCACATGTTTGACGGACCGTCACTCAGGCCGTCACTCTTAGGCAGAATGTCTTTTTGCTCGTATTTCCTTTCGTTTCCGTGTTTGTCTCCATTTCCTACAAATATAACATAAAAACATCAAAAATGACAACGGTTGCTTGAAAACGTACGATTGTTCTTAGTTAAAAGGAGTCGAAAGTGCCGTAAATTGGTGGCACATCAGTCGTCATTGCGGTGTATCAACCGCTATTATGGTTGACATGGGACAGAAAATCATAAAGCTCCCTAAATTGGTCTATTTTTCAACATACTCATTTTCCTGACATTCTGGAACAACCCCTTCACGTCAACCTCGATACCGGGAGTTCTACTTACCTGAATTTGATTATGAAAAGTCCCTCAGACTCTTTTATGTCTTAGCAAAATAGAAAACTAGCTCAAAATAGGACACGTTACCCAATACTTACTTGAATTGCCCTAGACCATACCTCACTCCAAAACTGACTGAGAGTAGCCTAGCCTAGAATTTTCAACTCCAAAATCTAGAAGTTTTCTGACTCAAAACTTGGCACGAAAAGTTTACTCGTAATGACGAACTTGGTCGTTACATATTTCTGCAAGTTATTATGATTATTCCCAATTAAGATGTGAATCTTTGGCTTAATTAATGAGATCTGATTTAGTTGCTTGATTTTTGATTGAGTGTTAGCCTGGTTAATTGGTTCTTGGTTCTCTCATCAGGGTTTTAGTGTGGGTTCCACCTGCGGTGGGTTTAGGTCGTGATAGGGTCAAATATCTCAGAGATTTTCTACTAATCTATTAAGAATTAGTGGAATCCTAACCTATCAAATCGAAGGTCTACGAGTCTAGTTTCCAACCACTAAGCCATTCGTTTATACGACTTTAGAATAGAGAGATATTTGCATTTGTGTAAGACTATACAAGCAAGCATGTCTAGGCAGGACCCCTATCCCCAAGGTCGGTGGTACTTTAAAAAACACCACCACCTTAATTATTTTTCCATAGATACATCTAAAAACCCACCAAAAAATCAAAGAATAATGCCTCAAATACTCTATGGTTGTTAGGATTCTCAACTCCAAAGTTTTATAGAAGTTGCTATACGTCACGAGCTCATCGTTGTGGTATAATTTTCTCATTGATTTAGGCCTTATTTATTGTTACTGCATAGAGGCAGATTGTTTAGCTTGGGAATTTAGTTATTTTTTCAAGGTAATCTACTCCTTACGACCCGCCTTCATAATATCATGTTCTAGTGTTATTTTTATAGAATCTCGAGCTATGAAGTGGTATTTTGATGTCGTGACTCCAGCCAGCCTCTTTGTCTTATTAGGTTTGTGTATTATTTTTGTGTACTGGTGGTGCTAAGGTGCTGGAGGGACTTAGGGGCTGGTGTGATTCTCATTGGAGTTGCGTAGATATTGTTGAAATATCTTCATTAGATATAGTTGTTTATTATTATTGTTATTAGCCTCATTTTATGCTTTGACTTGACTGGTAACAGGTGTGGCATTAACGCCTTATCGATTAACTTTGGCTCATTCTTGCAGCCTTGTTGATTCTCACATTTTTTGCATTACCTTTATTAGTCAAGCTTCATAGAGACACCTTTGGGGCTTCTGTTAAAAGGTATGTTAAGGCTTCCTTTTCACTTTATGGCATGACCTAAAGGCTTAAGCTTGTTATAGCTTGTATAACATCGTAATTCGACTATAGTCTTATACTATTGAGTTTGCTACCACAGCTTGACATAATGACTATTAGCAACACTATATTCCTTACTTAGTGGCCTAGAAAAATATGTTATGATTGTATTTAGGTCGCTTGGGATTACTTTCTATTGTTGTGCTATTTTTACCGTCTTGTTGTCGCCTATGATCTTGTTTTGGCCTCAGCAAATACTGACACTATAGGGTTTTAAAGTCTACATTCTGATGACTATACCGTGCCTTCAGAATGGGAAAACCATACCTACAGGATGGGAAAGTTGTACCTACGAGGCAACAGTTATATTATATTACCATGCCTTTGGATCGAGAAGATTGTACCTAGGGTACTGGTAGGCTGTACCTATGGGGTAGCACTTATTTTATACCATAGAGCCTCAGAGTTGTATAGATTCATGACACATATACATTCAGATAGTTTAGATCAAATTATCACTGGAGTACAGGTAAGGGGATCAATATGAGTATTTAGCGACTATTTGTACGCCTTAGGACTTATAGTGATTGTATGCTATTTGTACCTGCCAAGCTTATGGGAGTCAGGTCAGGTTATTATTTGCTACGTGTTTAAATGCTTCATTATTGCACGAAGGTAAAGTATTGGACTTCTTTTTCTCCTGCCCTTCTGGTTCAGTCCTTACACTTCAGTTTCAATCTTCTATTTGCCTTACTTGCTCGGTATATTATTTTGTACTGACGCTCCATTTCTTGGGGGTATGCATTCATGCTTACATGTCCTGAGTGACAATCAGATAGACCTATCGGGTAACATAGCTGAGCTTTCAGTGGGTTGGTTGACTCCTTTCCTTCCAGGGGTCGCCAAAGTCATAGAGGTTTGCCTTTTTGCTGTTTATAGCTTTTGGGTAGGTTGGGACTCTGTTCCACCAGTTATGGTACTTATAGAGGCATACATATTAGTCAGTTGGTTGTATAGCTATGACGGTGACTATTTTGGCCATATATTGATTAGTTGTAGCTTGTTGGCCAATTTGGGCCTTGTTGTTATTATTGTTGGAAGTTCTACGGTTGGTTGGCCTAGTTTACATTGTATATACATGATTTTAGTTTTTTTGCATAGAGATTCTGGTGGCCTCAATGGGCCACATAGTGTTTATGCTTTCCTAGATATCATGGAGGCCTCGATGGCTCAAACATGACTTATGTGCTACCTGCTTACTATTTTATATGAACTGTTGAAAATAGTTATTTTCTTTGTAGAGTTATCGACATGGGCCTAGCCGGCTGAGGGCTGATTTCTAAGTCGAGATATACTTATTTATTTTCTTGATTGTGTGTGGCTGTTATGCATCATTGGCAAATGGTTCAGCATTGTCAGCTTTGTCCTAAGTTTTGGCATCAGGGGCCAATTAAGCCCCCCCCTCCCCCCCGTGTTTGGGGCATGATAATTTGTAATGCTGAGATTTTTCTTATGCAGTATTTGATTTGGTGTATTAAAAATAACAGGCATTGAATAATTGCTCCACAAATATGGTGGAAGGATATGAAAAGGCAAAAGGCATAAGTATCCCCTTGAACTATCATCATATTTTTACCTACACACTTTTTCTTTTAGGAAATCCTATTACACCTCCCCCTCCCCCCTCCCCCCCTGAACTACTTTATAATGGAATATATACACCCGTAAGTGTTGAGTTGGCAAAGAGAGTGAATTCACTCTCTTAGAAGCATGAAAAATAACTTAAATTCTTATTAATATGATCACATGTCATTTTTTAATTAAATACTTTATAATTAATTAGTACACATAATTAATTAAAATTAAATTTAAGAAAATATTTTTAAAGTTATTTTCTTTTCTTTCTTTGTGAAATAGTTAAATTTGATTTTATTTTTTTGGTTATTGGCATTACTGTTGACTTTTCTTTTCTTCAAAAACTAATTTTTGGTTCCGATGTCAATTTAGCTGTTAAATTAATTTTAAAAATATATTTTTCCAAAAAAGTTATTTTAAAAAAATATTAAAGTTCAAAAAATTTATTCATTATGTGTGATGAACTTTAACATTTCATCATTTCCCACCTATTCAATTAATTATAAATTTATTTTCAAAAAAATGAACACCAAATTTTTAAAAAAATTCCTTTTTACTATCGAATTTTTAGTATAAGCAAATATGTATAATTGAAAAAATGGATCTGTCTTTTAGAAACTTAAAATAAAATAATTTTTGGATAGCTAACTATCATAGGGTTCCGTAGAAAATTTTGGAACGTGAATCAGAGTCATAGAACTCCAGATATGATAGTTGTAGCGTTGAAAATAATTCGTGGTGTCTATCAAATAATGTGTTGCAAAATGAGGGTATGGGAACGAGATGACAACGTTCTAGAAATCTCCCTTCATCCTAACGGTCTGTTGCAATGAAGAAAGTGTCTTCCGCAATGAAGAAACGAGTAGTATACATGTGTATTCTGCAGCTTTCTGAGTTAATTCTCTCATAACTCAACTTCGTCCTAGATCTCTCAAAAGTGATTTCTCCAAGAAAACTGGGGCAACCTTCTCCCTTTGATGTAAGTAATCTGTAGAACTCTTCGTTTATTGATAAATTATCTTCCTTAGACCTTGGAGGAGAATTAATGGTGGATTTCTTGCAATTAATCTCTAGAAGCATGAACTTGGGAAAGAACCCTATGGGTAGGTGTAAAATTACCTAGAATTGATCTTAAGTTATGTTTTATGAGTTCTAACATAAAATTATTAGTTCTTAATATGTTTAAGTCTAGTGGGGAACCTTGGATTCCATAAATGTGAACCCTTTAGGCATACAAATAGTGAAAAAGATATGAACTTAATTAGAAACCTTGGGTTCTTGATTTTATGAATGTAATGGGTCTAATTAGTAATTAATTTATCCTTGGAGAATGCTAAAAATTTCGTTTAGCGAGCAAAATTAGTGGGTTTGATTTTCAAAGCCTGAAATGAAAAATAATTGACTAATTACTCTTATATTATTATTGTTAGACCTTGTGTATTTTGGAGATTTAAGAAAGGACAAGACAGTGGTGGACTAGCTTGCGGGTGTTATATCTTCACTCGAGGTAGATTATGATTTGAATTGGAGTTAAGACTCACCTTATTACATATTTGTAGTAAGCTTGTGTAACTCGTGATTGGTCTCTGAATATGGTTGTATTATATGTGCTTTCCTTGTTGTGCTTGTATGAATAGGCTAAATGAATAAGAAGTGATAAGACAACTGAAATGGCTAAATATGAATAGTGTCTTGGGCACTGAGTAGTGAGAAGTAGGTCTGAGAGCGTAGTTATATAGACATTGTTGCTTATGCTTTTGTACGGATCGGATACCATGCCAATATGGTACATGAACACCTAGGGTACCCTGCAGGTCATGGCTAGTGGGCAGAAATAAGACTCATAGCATGTGTGTACATCATTTTACCTTGTTGTATTATTGTACTATTTTCTATAGTGAGTTATGATAACGTCCAAAATAACTCTTCAATTAAGACAGTGGCTACGGTTATCGTAAAACAAGTTACTCAACAAGAGTTGAGATCGAATCCATAAGAATTGTAGCAAAAAATTATCAAAATTTGTAAGTTAAATCACACAAGCAAGCGTAATGTATAGGAATAAAAGTAAAATGGGGAAAATGATTTTAGCAAGTAAATGCAAATTATAGGCAATAAGAATGAGGTAACACGATTATTAATACCAAGTTGGAGGAACTAGGGATGTGCTTTTGATGGGTCATAACATTGGAATTGGGATCAAT
Organism: Jaltomata sinuosa; assembly: GCA_003996215.1. Lineage (NCBI taxonomy): Eukaryota > Viridiplantae > Streptophyta > Magnoliopsida > Solanales > Solanaceae > Jaltomata > Jaltomata sinuosa. The sequence continues at coordinate 206,670 of QJPP01001669.1, forward strand.
CATTCAACTTATATTCGATTATAGTGCGGGTAGCCTTGTATAAAGCTATATTCAATTATTTTTCAACCAACCAAATATATAGATATCTTGGGTTCTTTCAAACCCCAAGGTTATAGCAATAAACCAACCAATTAACTTAAGTGGGTTGGGCTATTTTTAGCCTTAACCCTTAGATGAGAAATACCTAAGTCAAGCTATTTTTAGACTCAACTTTTGGTGGAAATTTTCAAATCCTCTCTATGAATCTTTACCCAATTATAAAACTTCTTTCTCAAGCAAGAACATAATTAGAAAATTAAATCAATGTTTGCAACCATCAATTATTTAATTAAAACTAAAGAATTTAATAGACTCACACATAATAATAAATTATAAGTACAATAATTAATACCCAATCCCAATTTCAAATATCCATCATGCACACACTCTTAGAAAGGAAATTAGCTACTCATATTGAAGAAAAAAGAAAATATACCTAGTGAATAACTATCAATTCCATTCATATTCATAAAACTAACTTCAATTCCAAGCTTTGAGTGGTTAACAATGGTGTTTTCATAGTTTACAATGATAAAGAAGCTCTAAGTTGTACTATCAAAGTGTACTCAATGATACTCTACAAATTGAGAAAAAAATAAAGTAATATTCCTTGCACATATCCCAAAATCTGCCTTGAAAGCTTCTCAATTATGCAACTAAGTTCTGAATCATTTTTTCCTTCGGGGCACTTGCGTCTCCATCTGTGTGAGCACCTACACCCGTATGTGGTAACTTGTGACACTCTGGTGCCAAATCCTGTAGGCAGTGATCAATTGGTCTCCTGTGGCTCAGCATGCGCGGGCACCTGTGGCTGTATATAGTGACGTGCAGCACGCAGGTTCATGCTCTTCTAAGCAGTCATCCATACTTCCTCATGCGTTGACACCTGTGAAACACAGGTTCCACCTTATGGCACATATGTCCCGGTGCACATGTCTATCATATTTATTCTTTCCCGCTCTTCTCTTGACTTAGCTTCCTTTTATAGTTCTTTTGGGTTCAAATCCTTTTCTATCTTTATTTCACACAAATTCCTGCATATAAGAGAATATAAGTATAAAATTTTTCTAAATGGCATTAAATCAAGGCAATAATTCATATTTAAGAGTTAAATAAGTTGGTAAATTACCAAATTTATCAGGTTGGTTGAGAACTGAGGTGAGACTAGAGGTACAAGCGGTATGAGCAAGATTAATAGACATAGTGATATGAGAGATAGTGTTGAAAGTGATTACTCTTTTTCTCTCTTATGATGATATTCTATAAATTGTGAACTTGAGATTACAGATGTTGAATTGACTTGAAAAGACTACATGTTGGTTGTTTATATGCTAAGTGTTGAAGTTATTTTACTTGTTATATGTTTCGCTACTGTCATGCTATATTATTAGGTCGGCCTATGATACCTACTAATATATAGTGTGTTGTACTGATAATACCCTGTGTAATTTTTTTGTTGAGTGCAAACCGTGTTTCAGAGGCTGAGACATGACCTTGGCTAGAGTATGGAGATTAACTGTAGATCCAAGGGTGAGCACGACTTTTCAGGCAATCATGGATCCTTCATGAGTTGTTGTCCTTCTTTCGGATAATGGAACTCTTTTATCCTACTACTTTTAATAATTATTGGATTTTTAGACTATGTTGATTTAGAGTTTTGGACGATGACTTTCAGTTTTTGGAGATATTTTAGTTGACTATTTTTTGCACATTCTTTTATTATTTCCATAAATATTGATTCATATATGACTTAAGAGAAATGTTTATCTATCTTATTTTGAATTGGTTAGGTCTGAGAGTTGGATTTGGGTTGTTTGGTTCTCCCATCGTAGGGTTAGTGTGGGTGTCAATCATGACCCATTTGAGTTGTAACTGTTTGTCACAGCCCAAACTCAGAGAGACATGACTGGCACCTTATGCCTCACTTGATTGAGCAACCAACTTAAACTAGACCAAATCATACATGCAGGACATTAAGACCAAGATAATACCAGAAGAAATGCAATGAAAATAAACTCGAATATAACAAAAATATAATACAAGGCGAACTAGGTCGCAACTGACTACCAGACTCACAACAGATGTCTACAAGCCTCTAAGATGAAAAACTACTAACCACGAATCAGAATAGGGCCACAACGTACCCATTACTAATATAAAGCTCAAGAAGACTCCAGACTCAACAAACTCAGAAAAGAATGGAGTATACCAATCATAAGTTGAACTCGACCATATGCAATCAGGACCACTGTCTACCTTATAACCTGCAGGAATGAATGCAGCACCCCCAGGCAATGAGGACGTCAGTACGAAAGAATGTACTAAATATGTAAGGAAACAGAATAACTGAAACGTCATAATCAAAACTGAAACCACAATATTAAAGAAGTTTAAATAGAAATAATACCAACATCCTAGCCACAACCAGTACAGACATAATATAAGCCCAACACTACCTTAACTTCCCCTACTCTAAGCCCCACAACAACTGTCACACCACTTTTTTTCACCTCCGCTTAAAGATGGTTTGAAGGATTTTTTCAAGTAAAGTGACGTTTCGACAAGCGATTATTTATTTTACAGAGTCGCCACTTGAAATTGAGTTTTGGTGTTCTAAGTCACCTTATTTGGATCCCTAATCAAAAGGAAGTTGACTCTTTTATTTATTGGTCTGCAAACTAAAAATTTAAGTAAGAATGTAACATCCCGTATTCTGCATATACTAGTCCTATTCATATATCACTTGATATAGCCTTGTCGTATAGGTGAGGGACCGAGTTTCTTATATGAGCAGTGATGGTTTAATGTGTATTGGGAGGTGTTGTAATGCCCCATTCAGTTCAGCACGTAAACGACCAAGTTTACCTCGACAAAAGTATTTAAACTCGAGATGGTAAGGTTGTATTTGAGTAAATATTTAGGGTGAAGTGTTAAGTTAAAGCAAAAGGGATTAGAAATTAGAAAATAGAATAAAATAAGTGAGTTGCTTGCTTGACTTAAATAAGCTAGTAGGTGACAAGTAGGTGCATCACCTACTTTGACTTATTGACCAGCCTAAAGAACTAGGTAGGTGCATCACCTACTAAGACTATTTTGACTAGCTTAGAGGGCCAAGTACACCCATCACCCACTTGAATAAATTCTGGCCCAAAGAAGTGAAAGAAAGGGAAAGAATTGGCAGCCAAGGCCCAATAAGGTTAAGTCCAACAAAGCCCATGTAAAATGGCCAAGTAGGTGTATCACCTTCTTGACATTTTGTGGCTCAAAATGAGCAAGAAAAGTCGGCCAAAGCAACCCCCCTTTAAAGGGGTTAAGGCCAACTTATTTCACTCATTTTAACTTGAAAAAAAAATAGATTTTAGAAGTTCTTTCTTTCTCTCTCTCTTAGCTTCACATAGCAGCCATAAAATACCATTAGGGTTCTTAAGTATTCTCCCTCTTTTCAAGCTAAGTTGAAGGGGAGTTCAAGCTCTTGAAGAAGTACAAGTTAGGAGGACAGATTTTCAGAATTTAAGGTAAAGTTACTGCCCATTTTTACCCCTTTTTATATGCAAGTTTGATGGAGAATTCTGTATGTGTTTGTGTCAAGAACCATGGGGTAGTGATTGGAATCCTTGAGTTAAAATACTTTCTTATTATGTTGAAGGATGTTTGGGATTGTTTTAGGAGCGGTTTTATGTGTATATATTTGGGACAACTTGGTTGAACTTGTAAAAGGGTGTGTGAAGTTGTATTGAAGTATGGAAGGAGGGTGTGGTAATACACCACTTAATTGGGTGTTATGTTAACTTGCTGCTTGCACACCTTTGTATGTTGTTTGGTATATGTTGTGAAGTCAGAAGAGTTTCAAGGGACCTTATGAGAAGGTCGTACAGTATGTAGATATGTTTAGAAGAGAAGAGGTGAAAGGAACACTCTTGGTTTGATCAATTACGAGCTTACTGCCTAGTTACTGATTTAGTGGGATCAAGTAGCCCAAATTGGTTAACTAGCTACTAATACTAGTTTTTCCACGTATTTCATTGTAGATAAATAATCTGAAAGGGGGAAGCTTAATTCGTTGTAATATCTGAGTTACACAACAAGGTATGTAAGGTTTCTCAGTTTCATATTCCTTGGCATGAACTCTTATATTTGTGTTGTTACCAACGAAGTGAGTTTCCTAGTAAAGGTACTGTCAACAACAAGCTTTGTGAGTTATTCTCTAAGACAAATGAGGTTCATTGTATCATATAAGCTCCTAAACAGTACGTTGATGTTACATTTGCTCCTTATATCATTGTTACTGCCTTAAGTGCATGTTCACATGTCTTCTACTACTGGTCCATATTTTTGAGCTCAATAAAGGTTACAACCACCAAAGTAACAATCTCAAAGATTAGAGAAACTAAATGAAGTAATCTGTATATGTGTGGGTGGCAGCCCAGGGGTGAAAGCCTAGCATGGGTCGATCCCTATTTGTGTACTTATGGGTGGCAGCCTAGGGGCGAAAGCCTAGCATGGGTCGATCCCAATTTGTATATTTATGAGGGCAACATCCCAGGGGTTAAATTGCCTAGCATGGGACTCCTCTTCTACCACTGATCAGTTGGTCACGTGTATTACATGCCTTACAATGATCATAAAGCAAAGAAGAGTAAGCAAAGAATGTAATATACATGATTTCACAAGTGTAAGCAAATGTGATCTTCTGTTCTTATTTACATGTTTATGCACTGATACCTGATTCTATTATAGATCTTGTTTACATATGGTTTACTTTATGCCTTACATATTCAGTACATTCTCTCATACTGACGTCCCTCATGGGGACGCTGCATTTCAAGCCACAGGCATATGTACTCTGGCTAGTAGACCTCCCCAGTAGGAGCACAGGACACTCGGCTGCTATTGGTGAGCTCCAGGTTGATTCGGGGCTTTACCGAGTCTTTGGTATATATTTTGGGTATTGTATAGTTAAGGGTAAGGTGGGGCCCTGTCCCGACCTAAACTAAGTTTGTCTATCTTGTAGAGGCTTTGTAGACCAATGTTAAAGTAAAACTTAGTTATGTCTTTGCTCTTAACAGTTGTGGCCACAATGACCAGATCATGTACATAAGTTTTGGGCCTATCTATGTTGGTCTTGTTATTCAGGCAGCTTATCTATAGTCAAAGCTTCTTAATTGTCATAATTATATGCATGATGAATCACAGGTTATAAGTTGGTTCTCTCGGGCCTTTAAGGCATCGAGTGCCTGTCCGTCTAAATGTAATTTGAGGCGTGACAAAGAATTTTTGTTGATCGAGGGAAAGGTGTGAGACATCCCTCGAGTCCCGTGGTTCTAGCACAATCACTTTATTGACTTGTATCTGGCTTAAAATAATTTTTTGAATATATTGTACTTATTAGCTTAAAAAACTACTTATTTTTCGCGTTCTGTTAATTTTGTTTTAAATTGATGTAAGAATGTCTTATTTTATTAATGTGGGGTGTATTGGTAGCATTGCTTTCTAACCCTACCCCGATTTATTCTCTTCTCTTATTATTAGTATCTTGCACCTAAAATTTTCTAAGAGCTCAGCGGATCCATGTTTACTCATTGTTATTCATGAATTTGGACATGCCACTAATAATTTAATTATATCAAATAATTAAAAATGATCGAATGAGAATTCTTTATATATATTTCTCCAAGTTAAATCGAGTAGATCCAATTAAATTTATGAAACCTAATATCTAGGTTTTATCTTTGTAGACATTTAATTATCTCATATAAATGGCCATTTATAGTTCTTATCATTAGTTTACAATACGAGATTAAACTCATAGAAATCACCAAAAATACTTTCACTCTTTCAAATCAAACAAATAAATCATAAGAATGAAACATAACTAAAGCATGATTTTAAATTATAATTAAAGTAAAAGGAATGGACCTTTAGTGAATCAAGAGCTTTCAATAATATAATCACGAACGGTTGCGCCGAAACTCGAAATGACAGAAAATAATTTATTCAGGAGCTATGAATCGATACCGCAAACAAAACCTCAAAACTCCGACCTCAAGCTTTCTATGTTTTTGTTGTTTTGCTCGTATGTATGGATTCTGTTTATAGTGTGCTGTCTCTTGTGTGTGTAATATGGTGTTTGTTTATGATGTTGTTGTTGCTTTCCGTTGGAGGTGTAATATATATGGTCTTGTTTGTATGGCGTGTGAGTATTGTATATGTTGTGTGGGTGTTCGTTGGTTGCTGGAGAGGATTGCGATTATATATAGGGGTAGTGTTGTAGGTTTGTTGTGTAGTGGTGTAAAGGTTGCTGGCCGTGGGGGTGTTGTAGGGTATAGGAGTTGTAGGTGGAGAGAATTACATTGCTCGAGAAATTGAGAGTTTAGGCGTGGTGTAGTATATAGGATTATGGTGTAGGTGGTAGGAAATTCGAGAGTTTAGGCGTGTGTGTATGTGTGGGTATATATAGGGTTGGGGTTGTAGATTGTTATAGGTTACATGAGGGAGTAGTATGTTAGGGTTGATTAGGATGGCAGTTTTTAGTTGGACTAGGATTAGTTTAGGGTAGTAGGGGTTTAGTTATTTAAGGTTAGTTTTTCAGTCTTTCCATTTATAGTTTTTTTTCGTCTTTTTCCTTTTTATTATTTTTTTCCTTATAAAAATATTAACTTACTACCTTTATCCTAGGTAAAAATATAAAAAAATTATATAGCTAATTTAAACTAAAATATAATTAAGGAAAATTATTAAATCACTAGCTTATTTATTAAAATATTAATTAAAGGAAAATGTATTTTTATAAATTTTCTTTTTCTTTTAAAGAAATAAAAAAATAAAAACTCATCCTACAATGTGACTCTATTTTTTATAATTTTCAAATACTTTAAAAACCATATATAAATTAAAACACCTAATGTAGTAAAGAAATATTTTAAACAATAAATGGTGTAAATGTTAGGTATGGTCAAAAATTAGGTGTTCACAACATTCTCCTCTTTTGCTTGAGGACATGGAGAGTTTTCAAGCAAAGAAGTGAACGATATTACTGATTTTGACCTAACCATTTATTCAAAAGTAGTAAAAAAAACCAAATAGAAAGAGGTGTGACCGAGCCCTGGCTTTGGGCAACCTACATATCTTGGGTTATATGAGAATCAGGTCACGTGTAGTTCAAGTAGGTATAGGGACGAAAGGATGAGTTGAAAAGTGAAGTGAGGTCTTATCGAGGTTCCGGTCCGTGGCTCCTGTTCTTACATAAGAAAAAATAAAACTAGAAAAGAAAATACAAGATCTTATGTACTCTACTTCTCTTGACTCTCTTCCTTCAGATCTTTCTTTTGGGTTTTTGGTTGTCACCTCACCTTCTGTCGGTGGGTACCTTGATCTCAAAATTTGATCTTGAAGTTAGGATTTGAGACTTGAACTTGCATTTTGCATTGAGTCATTAAAACTCCTCCAAATTACAGTTCATAGAATATTCTTGGATGTTTGCTCCCTCGATCAGAGGTTAAAAAGATGCCTCTCGAGATGTTAGACCATTATATGTGTCAGAGCTGGCTCTAACTGTCTTCGAGATTGAACATTCTTCTCTTCTCTAAATGAGGATGGGATTTTATTCTTGATCATCAAATATGTGCTTTGTGAGAAGACCTGCAAGCCATCAAAGACAAACAAAAAAAAATAAAAATATTCTGCCCCAGTTTATACTAGGAAAATTTTGTGAGTGATTAGTAAAATTATAAATTAACTACTTAGATAAAAAGGAAGACAATGATAGAAATCTAATCTAGGAACGAAAATAAAATAAGATTCTCATTCTCAACAAATGAACCCAGGGAATGTTGTACCCTGTGAAAGCTTTGAAAAAGGAAAATAGGATATATATTTTTTTTATAAAATGGCAATCAGGGGTTGTCGTACCCTGTGAAGATATAAAAAAGATAGAAAATAGGATTTTTCTTTCCAAATATAACAACCAGGGAATGTTGTATCCTGTGAAGATTGTGAAAAAAGAAAATAGAGATTTTGTGCCCTAAAATAGAACCAAGGAATGTCGTACCCTGTGAAGTCATAAAAAAAGAAATAGAGATTTTGTGCCCTAAAATGCAACTAGAGAATGTCGTACCCTGTGAAGATATGAAAAAGAAAATATGAATTTTGTGTCCTAAAATGCAACCAGGAAATATCGTACCCAGTGAAGATATGAAAAAGAAATAGGGGATTTTGTGCCCTAAATACAACCAGGATGTCGTACCCTATTGTGATGACCCTTCCAGCCATCTTCTTGTTTACGCATTCATTGTACTGTTAGAGCTTTTCTGTAGCGGCTCCAAGTCATTTACGACTTGCTAGGACCGGTAGTTCAGTGCCCTGGCCATTCATTTGGTTGTTTTGCCCTTTTTCCTGTTTAAGAGCTTAAACTTAGAACATCATTGACTTTGGTCAACATTCTTATATAACGTGCTCGAAATTGAATTCTAACAGTTCTGTTAGCTCCGGAGCAATGAGTTTGGTCTAGTTGGACCTTTGGTAGAGGCCTGAGAACTTCCAGTGTAGGTTTTGTGTCATTTTCTCTATTTTCAGATAATTTAGAGTTGAAAGTGTAACTTTGGATGACTTTCGATGATCGGAGTTTTGGATTCAAAATCCGATGATTCTATCAGCTCCGGAGTGTTGAGTTTGGGTTTGAAAGACAGTTGGTTTGGGTTCCGGGTGAGCCGAGCTCATTTCGAGTCCTTGAATTCCTTTTAGCTAGTGTTTACTTGGGTCAACATTTCTTCGAAACGACCTTGTATGGAAGTTTTGTCGAATCCGTTGAGTCCAAAACATCGTTTCTACTCTGTTCGCATTATTTGTTTTTGAATATCGGCGTCTGATTGTGCCCGGAACACCCCATGGGTAATTCTAGTGCAACTGGTTTTATTGAAGGTTGCAGGCCTTCAGCGCCAACGGCGCCCAGGCAGCATGATCGCGCTATCCTGTGGCCAGGGCTTCAGCGCAATCGCGCCGGGGCCAACGCGATCGCGCCTCAACGCCTGCAGCGGGCCAGTGCAGTAGCGCTCTTCAAGCGCGATGGCGCCTTGGCTCCTGGCCCCGCTTGAGCGCGATGGCGCTGGTTTAGCGCCAATGGCGCTAACCAGCGACCAGCAGCTATTTAAGGCTTCTTCTTCATTTTTCCAACCTTAATTTTCTCAACTTTCTCACTCTAAACAACCTAATACTCTCCTAAATTACTCCTATATCAATCCTAAACCTTGGGGAATTGTTTGTTCATTGATTTTCTGTAGATCTTCGTCTTTCGGTAAGCCTTCTTCCTCACTTGAATTCTCTTATTCTTTCTCTAATTTCCTCCGGTGTTTCTCACACCTAAGCTTGGAAATTGTTGTAGTGGCTGCCTTGTAGCTGGTGCATGTTCGTGGGTGTGGTGAATTATCCGTCTTGGGCTGAAATTTTGTGTTTTTGGTAAGTAATCCTTGCTTTCCGAGTTCCATTCTTGAAATTCCATCTTTAAACCCCAACTTGAGCGGGCTATTTTGGGGCCCTTCTCTTGTCCAATTGTGCTTAATTTTGGAGCATGCCTTCTTGGCATTGTTGGGGTCACCGTGCTTTCTTTCATTTTTGATTTCGGGTTGGGGGCCCGTTTTTGACCCAGATTTTGACCCAACTATAATTGTAGCAATATGGGTATCGTTAGACTCATTTTAATGTGTTTTTCGAGTTGTTGATAGTTTGACCCTCATTCAGAGCTTCTTGGAGTAGCTCAGCCCCGGATATCGTCGTTCCTGCAGCTTGTCGTCGGACGACAGGTAGGTTACGGTCTAACTCCTAGACTTAGCATATATTGGATAAAATTGTACTAGCGGGCATCCTTGGGTTGGGTTACTCAGTTGGTACCACCGACCTTGACCGCTTTTCCATGATTCGCCCATTTCTTTCCTTCGTTGTGTGTAGTACTCTTGGTATTGGATATTATCACCCTTGTGGTCCATTGAGGCCTTGTAGACTCTGGAACATAGATGGTGGGAATATTGGGAATGTCCGCTAGTTCCGGACATAGAAATATCCTTCTAGGCTGGTTATGCTTGTTGAATAGCTTTGGAGCCTGTGTAGGGCCGATAGGTTATTGTGAGCTGTTGGGCGGCTATTTTTGTTTGATCATATCATTTCCATGCATATAGCGAGGTTTTCCCCATATTTTACTATGGTTTTGGCTTCGAGCCTACTAGATATGGTTTTCTAAACCTTGTATAGCCTAGGGGGCCCGTTTTCAATGAAATTGGGTTGGAAATCATTTAGATTTGATATGCGGAACTTCTTGGGGTAAAAGAAGGTTTAAAATATGTTTTCTATTATGATTTTTCCTACTATTGCTAGACTCCACCAGTTCGAAGTGCTAGTTGAGTTTTGCTTACTGATTTGAGATGACTATAGCCTCGGTCGGACCGAGCATCTGAGTTGACTTCAAACTATTTTAGACCCGACTACGCCTCAGGCACCTTTGGAGGGGTTTCTGAGATGTCATCTACTACTTTAGTCATGGATAGGGCCTGGGCATGCATATTCGAGATTTAGCCACTGGCTTAAACCCGGACTTGATTCCGGAGGACACATTTTTGATACTGAGTATTGGTATGGGGTCTACGACCTCTATGGACCTTTCCGCTCTGGGCCTGAGGCTTTGGGCTGCGTGTGTCGGGGGATAGTATACGGTGGAGTAGAGGTATACATTTATCGTCCTTTCATGAAACATACATGTTGGGCCCGATCGGCACCAGAGGAGGTACATACAGAGTTTTTATTCCACCCTGAGGTAATTATGCATCATATCATTCATTGCTTGAGATTCCAACCTTGTTTGTTGTTTGTTGAGTGTACATTTTGGTTTTATACGGGGCCGAAGGGTTTGTTTTCACTTGTTTGTGTTCTCCGGTTATATGAGCGGCCGCGGGACTGTAGGTAGAGTCTTGTTACTTTATTACGGTTATAAGTATGAAATTGGTTACTACAAGGTTGTTAGTTCTCGATTGAGATTGTAATGATTAGCTTGGTTATTGATTGCTGTTTTTCAAGCATGTCTACCTTTATTCCTCTCTCCCATTCTTTATACTTGAGGTTACCGTTATAGCGTCCATTTGAAGAACTTGTTATGTAAATATTGTTATTGCAAGGATCCCAAGTGCGCCATTTCTTACTTTGGCCTGTGCCTGTTGTGTATATATTCTAATTGCTAGCCTTGTATGATGTTCTTGTTGTCTTCCCTCTAGGCTAGTTCCTGTGTACTTTCATTGATTTCCATGACTACTTGCTTCTATTTTGTTTGCTACTGCTCTTTTATCTTATATGTGCCCAGTCGATCTATGATACGTACTGGGTACTTATGCTTCTCATTTAGTGCTCACCCTACACTCTGCATCTTCTTGTGTAGATCCTAGTGAGAGCCATCGCCGCTAACTCGTGGGAGACTCGTGCTTGGAGTTTTGTGACATCCAGACTGAGGGTGAGCTCTTAGCGACTGGAGCTTGACTCTAGTTTATCTTTTTGTATATTATGTACTATATTTCTACTCGAAGACAGTCTTGTGTATGTTGTTTGGACCCTTGTACTCCTTATGTAGATCGGGCTCTTATACGCTATGATACCAGGTTTTAGGTTTGGTTTAGTTTCCGTATTATTATATTACTCTTATTATCCAGTTTATTCATCTTTTTCCCTTGCTTCCGCTTATTTATTGTTCTTTTGCTTAAACTGTTAGATGGTAGACCATTACTAATAGTTCTGGGCTACGGAGATTGGTTCGCCTACTGGGGGGTTGTAGGCGCCTTCATGACTGAGAAATTAGGTTGTGACAACTTGGTGTCAGATCCCTAGGTTCACTAGTGTCATCGGTATAGGAGCCAATGTCTAGTAGAGTCCTGCGGATCAGGGCGGAGATGTTTGTACTCAATCTTCGGGAGGCTTAGTGACATTGTAGGAAAATTGACTTTTCTTGTTTCTCTCTCATGCGTAGTATCCTTGAAAGTTTCTAGAAATCTCACTTATTCTATTTCACTCTTCCGCAGACGGTTCATATGAGATCTTCAGCTTCTGGCGGAGGAGAGGCTCCTACCCCTGAACCTCTGACTCCAGCTAGGGGTCGGGGTGGTCGTAGCGGTAGAGGTAGGGGTCGTGGACGCCCTAGAGAAGCAGCACCTGCTAGAGCTGCTAGAGTTGTGGTAGAGCCAGAGTATGATTACGAGCCAGAGTTCGCTCAAGAGTAGCAACATGTGGGCCTGGGGACAGCCTAGGTACCACTAACTCCCGTACCAGTTCCAGCACCAGGTTTTGTCCCGTCTTTAGCCCCAGCTCAGTCTTCAGATATTCGGGGTTTACTTATTTAGCTCTTGGGTATGATTGGGGAGCGTCCTTCTGAGACAGCCCAGACATCCGCTCAGGGGGCAGCCCTGGGTTTTTCGAGTTCAGGAGCGCAGCCTACTACTGTGGCTCCCCGTGCTGAGGTTATTCCAGTCCTATTGGTTGCCCAGCCTCTTGCTCCTCACCCTGCTATGACAGAGACAAAGTAGAAGGCCTTAGGTAGGTTTCTGAGATTGGCACCGCCAAGATTCGCTGGTACATCAAGTCAGGACCCACATGATTTCATTACCACCTGTGAAGAGATATTGTATCATTTCGGGCTATTAGTGACTCACGGGGTTGGTTATACTTCATATCAGCTGGAGGGTCCAGCGAAGTTATGGTGGAGGGCACAGGTTACTTGCAGGCCTTCGACATCACCTCCCTTGACCTGCCCCGAGTTTTATGAGGCCTTTATAGCCAAGTTCTTGCCACAGAGCGTCAGAGGGAGGCGTTTACTAGACTTTCTCAAGATTCTATGACTGTCTCAGAGTACAAGACCCGTTTCCATTAGCTTGCCCCATTTGGGGCTAAGATTATGCCTACTGAGGCTGACAGGGTCTGTAGATTTGTTTGGGGGTTACAGAGAGAATTTAGAGAGCCTGCAGAGATATTAGTTGCTAGCGGTCAGTCATTCCAGGCCATTGCGGACTATGCCCATACAATTGAGGATTCGCGTCGTCATGACACCGGGGCCAGGATAAGAGGCCTCGACATCAGGGTAGCTATAGTGGTTCCAGGCATGGTGGTAGAGGTTCAGGCCAGTGGGGCCGAGGTTATCAGCCACAACAGTATCAGGGTCAGTCTAGCCGACCAGTACAGGCATCACTCCAGACCTCAGGTTCTCAGTTTGAGCAGGGTCAGGGCAGTCATCAAGGTCACAGTGGTCAGCCATCAAGAGGTACAAATTCTGGGGCATCAAGCCGTGGTGGCCATTTGGGTTCTGCTGGTTTATCCCAACCGAGTAGGTCGTCTGGGGCTTGTTTTACTTATAGTGTGGTTGTTCATTTTGCTAGAGATTGCCCCCAGCAGGGCACAGTTCAGCCAGCCGAGCCTTTACGAGAAGTTCAACCTCCGTCCAGAGAAGGTGGTGGTCAGGATAGGGGTGGTGCCCCGTGTAGCAGAGCAGGTGGTAGGGATGGCGGTCAGGCAGGTGGAGGTCATCATCAGTTCTATGTGGTCCCTGGGAGGCCAGAGGTGGAGGCATCGGATGCTGTGATTACAGATAATATTTTTGTATGTCGTCAATCATTTTATGATTTGTTTGATCCTGGATCCACTTGTTCATATATATCTGCCTACTTTCTGCCTTGTTTGAGGTTGGCTAGTGAGCCATTATCTATTGTTGTTTCTGTTTCGACACCAGTAGGAGATTCTTTAGTAGTGGATCAGATTGTGAGATCCTGTGTGATATCTGTTGGTGATTTGGAGACTTGGGGTGATTTGATGATCCTTTATATGTTAGATTTTGATGTGATACTGGGCATGGACTGATTATCCCCTCATTGTGCGATTTTGGATTGTTATGCCAAGACCGTTACCATAGTTGTGCCCGGTGTATCCTCGGTGGTGTGGCAGGGTTCTGTTAGCCATGCACCGTCTGGGATCATCGCTTGTCTTTGATCTAGGAAGTTAATTTCCTAGGGGTGTTTAGCTTATCTAACATATGTCTGAGATGCTAGTGGTGACCCTTCATCTCCTGGTTTGTTCTTATGGTTAAGGACTTCCTAGATGTGTTTCCTACCGACATGCCAGGCCTTCCACCTGAGAGAGATGTTGATTTTGCCATTGAGTTAGAGCTGGGCACCAGGCCCATTTCTATCCCTCCCTATCGTATGGCTCCTGCTGAGTTGAGTGAACTTAAGGAGAAGCTCCAGGACATGTTACTAAGGGGTTCATTAGACCGAGTGTGTCTCTTTGGGGTGCTCCTGTTCTCTTTGTGAAGAAAAAGGATGGGTCGATGCGGATGTGTATTGACTATCGGCAGTTGAATAAGGTGACTGTGAAGAATAGGTATCTAATGCCCAGGATTGATGACTTATTTGATCATCTTCAGGGTTCCGCCATGTTTTTGAAGATTGATTTGAGGTCCGGCTACCATCAGTTAAGGATTATGGCGGATGACATCCCTAAGACAGCATTTAGGACACGTTATGGCCACTATGAGTTCCTGGTGATGTCTTTTGGGTTGACTAATGCCCCTGCAACCTTCATGGACTTGATGCATAGGGTGTTTAGCCCGTACTTTGATATGTTCATAATAGTCTTCATAGATGACATTTTGGTATACTCCCGGAGCAGAGATGAGCATGAGCAGCACTTGAGGACTGTACTTCAGAAATTGAGAGATCATCAGCTTTATGCCAAATTCTGAAAGTGTGAGTCTTGGCTTGAGTCAGTTGCATTTTTAGGACACATGGTGTCTAAGGATTGGATTAGAGTTGATCCGGGTAAGATTTATGCGGTTTGTGATTGGCCTAGACCTATTACTCCTACCGAGGTTCATAGCTTTTTTGGGTTAGCTGGATACTACAAACGGTTCATTGAGGGATTTTCTTCTATAGCAGCACTTTTGACTATGCTAACTAGGAAGGATGTTCCATTTCAGTGGTCCGATCAGTGTGAGGATAGCTTCCAGAGGCTTAAGGCCTTATTGACCTCAGCTCCAGTTTTTACTTTATCGGTTGAGGGTTAGAGTTTCTCCATGTATTGTGATACTTCAGGGGTCGATCTTGGTTGTGTGTTGATACAGCAAGGTCGAATGATAGCATATGCGTCGAGGCAGCTGAAGGTTCACGAGCACAACTACCCTGCTCACGACTGCAGTTGGCGGTGGTAGTCTTCGCGCTCAAGATCTGGAGGCACTATTTATATGGAGTTAATTGTGAGATATTCACCGACCATCGTAGTCTTCAGTATATTACGAGTCAGCGCGAGCTAAGCTCAAGGTGGATGAGATGGATTGAGTTGCTGAAGTACTATGATTTCACTATTTTATACCATCCGACCAAGGCAAACATGGTAGTGGATGCCTTAATTCGGAAGGCGGTGAGTATGGGCAACCTAGCTTCCCTTTCAGTTTATGAGCGACCATTGGCCTTGGACATCCATTCCTTGGCTAACCATTTTTTTAGGCTTCACTTATTGGATCCAAGCAGAGTTCTTTCCATTGTTGAGGTTTATTCCACTCTAGTTGATCAGATTCAGGGATGACAGTTTGAGGATCAGGGTTTGTGTGACCATTATGATCAGGTAGTTCGAGGTGAGGCCAGCTGGGCTACTTTGGGTTCTGATGGTATTCTTAGATTCGATGGTCGACTTTGTGTTCCGAGGGTTGGTGACTTGATTCAATTGATACTTCACGAGGCCCATTGTTCTAGATATTCCATTCATCGGGGCAACGCAAAGATGTATAAAGATTTGAGGCAGCTTTTCTAGTGGAGTGGTATGAAGCAGGACGTGGCAGAATTTGTATCTCGATGGTTGAACTGTCAGCAGGTTAAGTTCGAGCACATGAGACCCAGTGGTCTGATGCAGCGACTTCCCATTCCTGAGTGGAACTGGGAAGGTATTACTATGGACTTTGTTGTTGGTTTGCCTCGTACTTCACATGGGTTTGATTTTATTTGGGTGGTCGTTGATAGGCTGACTAAGTCAGCATACTTCTTACCGGTTCAGACTTCTTACGGGGCAGAGAGGCTAGCTCAGATCTACATTCGTGAGATTTTTCGATTGCATGGGGTCCCAGCTTCTATCATTTCAGACCGCGACACTCAATTCACATCTCAGTTTTGGAGAGTATACAGAGGGATTTGGGTACAGAGGTTCAGCTTAGTACTGCTTTCCACCCTCAGATAGATGGCCAGTCTGAGAGGACTATTTAGGTCCTGGAGGACATGCTTCGGGCTTGTGTTCTTGACTTTGGAGGTTCATGGGATCAATTTATGCCATTGGACGAGTTTGCGTATAATAATAGCTTTCACTCGAGCATTGGCATGGCACCTTTCGAGGCCTTGTATGGTAGGCATTGCAGATCGTTGATTGATTGGTTTGATGGGTTAGAGTCCAGACTATAGGATACAAATTTGCTTAGAGATTCCTTGGACCGAGTTCGTTTGATTCAGGACAGGCTTAGAGCGGCCCAGAGTAGGCAAAAGAGCTACGTTGATCATAAACTTCGTGCCTTAGAGTTCAGTGTTGGTGATTTGGTTTTCCTTCGAGTGTCTCTCGTGAAGAGCGTGATAAGGTTTGGTCGGCGGGGCAAGCATAGCCCCAAGTTTATTGGGCTGTTTGAGAATCTACAGAGTTTGGTAGTGCTGCCTACATGTTAGATTTGCCTCCGATGTTTGCAGCTGTTCACCCAGTTTTTCATGTCTCGATGTTGCGCTGGTATGTGCCAGATGAGTCTCACATAATGCATTGGGATTCGATTCAGTTGGATGAGAGCTTGTCATTTGTTAATGAGCCGATAGCTATTCTGGCCAGAGATATCAGGAGATTGAGATCTAGGGAGATTTTGGTTCTGAAAGTTTAGTGGAGGCACCGTCCGGTTGAGGAGGCTACTTGGTAGACCGAGAATGAGTTGCGTGCTCAGTATCCGCAGTTGTTCGAGCCTTCAGGTACTCCCTTCTTCCTGACTTTCGAGGACAAACGTCTTTTTAGTAGTGGATATTGTGATGACCCTTCCGGTCATCTTCACATTTACACATTCATTGCACTGTTAGAGCTTTCCTGTAGCGGCCCCAAATTATTGATGGCTTGTTGGGACTAGTAGTTCGGTGCCCTGGCCATTCATTTGGTTGTTTTTCTCTTTTTCCTGTTTAAGAGATTAAACTTAGAACATCATTGACTTTGGTCAACATTCTTAGCTAACGTGCTTGGAATTGAATTCTGACAGTTGCATTAGCTTCGAAGTGATGAGTTTGGTCTAGTTGTACCTTTGGTGGAGTCCTGAGAACTTCTGGTGTGGGTTTTGTGTTATTCCCTCTATTTTCAGGCCATTTGGAGTTGAAAGTGTAACTTTGGGTGACTTTCGATGATCAGAGTGTCAGATTCAAAATCCGATGATTCCATCAGCTCCGGAGTGTTGAGTTTGGGTTAGGAAGGTAGTTGGTTCAGGTTATGGGGAAGCCAGGCTCATTTTGAGCCCTTGAGTTCCTTTTAGCTAGTGTTGACTTGGGTCAACATTTATCCAAAACGACCTCGTATTAAAGTTTCATCAATTCCGTTGAGTCCAGAATGTCGTTTCCACTCTGTTAGCATTATTGGTTTTTGAATATCGGTGTCTGATTGTGCCCGGAACACCCCATGGGGAATTTTAGTGCAACTGGTTTTATTGTAGGTTGCAGGCTTTCAGCACCAACGGCGCCCAGGAAGCGCGATCGTACTAGCCTGTGGCCAGGCCTTCAGTGCAATCACGCCCGGGCCAGTGCAATTGCGCCTGCAGTCGGCCAGCGCGATAGCACCCTTCAAACGCGATGGCACCTTGGCGCCTGGCCCTGCTTGAGCGCGATGGTGCTGGTTTAGCGCAAATGGCGCTAACCAGCGACCAGCAACTATTTAAGGCTTCTTCTTCCTTTTTCCAACCTTATTTCTCTCAACTTTTTCACTCTAAACAGCCTAATACTCTCCTAAATTACTCTTATATCAATCCTAAACCTTGGGGAATCGTTTGTTCATTGATTTTTTGTAGTTCTTCGTCTTTTGGTAAGCCTTCTTCCTCACTTGAATTCTCTTATTCTTTCTCTAATTTCCTCCATTATTGCTTATACCCAAGCTTGGATATTATTGTAGTGTCTGCCTTGTAGCTGGTGCATGATCATGGGTCTGGTGAATTATCCATCTTGGGCTGAAATTCCATCTTTTTGGTAAGTAATCCCTGCCTAAATTCCGAGTTCCATTCTTGAAATTCCATCTTTAAACCCCAACTTGAGCGGGCTATTTTGGCGCCCTTCTCTTGGACAATTGTGCTCAATTTTGGAGAATGCCTTCTTGGCATCGTTGGGGTCACCGTGCTTTCTTTCATTTTTTATTTCGGGTTGTGGGCTTCGCAGGCACATTTTTTACCCGAATTTTGACCCGAATAGAATTGTAGCAATATAGGTATTGTTAGACTCGTTTTAATGTGTTTTTTGCGTTATTGATAGTTTGACTCTCGTTCTGAGCTTCTAGGAGCAGCTCGGCCTCGGATATCATCGTTCATGCAGCTTGTCGTCGGACGAAAGGTAGGTTACTATCTAACGCCTAGACTTAGCATATATTAGATAAAATTGTACTATATGGCATCCTTGGGTTGGGTTACTAGGTTAGTACCACAGACCTTGACCGCTTTTCCATGATTCGCCAATTTCTTTCCTCCGTTGTGTGTAGTACTCTTGGTATTGGATATTATCACCCTTGTGGTCCTGTGAGGCCTTCTAGACTCTAGAACATAGATGGTGGGATTATTGGGAATGTCCGCGAGTCCCGGACATAGAAATTTCCTTCTAGGCTGGTTATGCTTGTTTAGTAGCTTTGGAGCCTGTGCAAGGCCGATAGGTTATTGTGAGCTGCTAGGAGGCTATTTGTGTTTGATCATATCATTTCCATGCATATAGCGAGGTTTTCCGCACATTTTACTATGGTTTTGGCTTTGGGCCTACTTGATCTGGTTTTCTAAACCTTGCATGGCCTCGGGGGCCATTTTTGATGAAATTAGGTTGGAAATCATTTGGATTTGATATGCGGAAATTCTTGGGGTAAAAGAAGGTTCAAAATATGTTTTCTATTATGATTTTTTCTACTATTGCTAGACTCCATCGGGTCGAAGTGCTAGTTGTGTTTTGTTACTGATTTGAGATGACTTTAGCCTTGATCGGACCGAGCATCTGAGTTGACCTCCTACTGTTTTAGACCCGGCTATGCCCTGGGCATCCTTGGAAGGGTTTTTGAGATGTCATCTACTACTTTAGTCCTGGACAGGATCTGGGCATGCATATTCGAGACTTAGCCACTGTCTTGAACCCGAACTTGATTCCGGAGGACACGTTTTCGATACTGAGTATTGGTATGAGGTCCGGGTCCTCCATGGACCTTGCCGCTCTTAGCCTGAGTCTTTGGGATGCATGTGCCAGGAGAAGGGTATACGGCAGAGTAGAGGTATACGAGCAGCGTCCTTCTATGGAACCTACCTGCTGGGCCCGATCGGCACTGGAGGAGGTACATACAGAGTTTTTATTCCACCCTGAGGTTATTATGCATCATATCATTCATTACTTTAGATTCCATCTTTGTTTGTTGTTTGTTGAGTGTATGATCTGGTTGTATAGGTGACCTGAGGGTTTTTTTTCACTTGTTTGTGTTCCCAGTTGTATGGGTGGCCAGGGGACTGTAGGTAGACTCTTGTTACTTTATTACAGTTATAAGTATGAGATTGGTTACTGCAAGGTTGTTAGTTCTGGATTGAGATTGTCATGATTAGCTTGGTTATTGATTTCTGTTTTCCGAGCATGTCTACCTTTACTCCTCTCTCCCATTCCTTATACTTGAGGTTACCGGTATACCGTCCATTTCTAGAACTCATTATGTATATACTGTTATTGCAAGGATCCCAGGTTCACCATTTCTTACTTTCGCCTGTGCTTGTTGTGTATATATTATAATTGCATGGCCTTGTGTGATGTTCTTGTTGTCTTCCCTCTGGGCTAGTTCCTGTGTACTTTTCATTGATTTTCGTGATTGCTTGCTTCTATTATGTTAGCTACTGCACTTTTATCTTATATGTGCCCAGTCGGCCAATGATACCTACTGGGTACCTTATGCTTCGCATTTAGTGCTCACCCTACCCTGTGCATCTTCTGGTGCAGATGCTAGTGTAAGCCATCGCTGCTAGCTGGTGGGAGACTCGTGCTTGGAGTTTTGTGACATCCAGACTAAGGGTGAGCTCTTGGCGACCGGATCTTGACTCTAGTTTATCTTTTTGTATATTATGTACTATATTTCTACTCGGAGACAGCTTTGTGTATGTTGTTTCGACCCTTCTACTCCTTATGTAGATCGGGCTCTTATACGCTATGATACTAGGTTTTGGATTTGGTTTAGTTTCCGCATTGTTATATTACTTCTGTTATCCAGTTTATTCATCTTGTTCCCTTGCTTCCACTTATTTATTGTTCTTCTGTTTAAAATGTTAGATGGTAGCCCATTACTAACCATTCCGGGCTACGGAGATTAGTTCTCCTACTGGGGGGGTGTAGATGCCATCATGATCGAGAAATCACGTCATGACACCTATGAAGACATGGAAAAAAAATAGGGAATCTTGTGCCCTAAATGCAATCTGGGGATGTCGTACCCTGTGAAAATATGAAAAATATAGGGGTTTTTGTTCCCTAGAAAGCAACAAGGGGATATCGTACCCTGTGAAGACATGATGAGATATAAGGGGTTTTGTACCCTAAAAAGCAATTAGCGAATGTCGTACCATGTGAGGATATGAGGAAATATAGGGGATTTTGTGTCCTAAGATGCAACCAGAGGATGTCGTACCCTGTGAAGACATGAAAAAGATATAGGAGGTTTTGTTCCCTAGAATGCAATCAGAGGATGTCGTACCCTATGAAGACATGAAAAGATATAAGGGTTTTTGTGCCCTAAAATAGAATCAGTGCATGTCGTACCCTGTAAAGACATAGAAAAGATAGGAGTTTTTGTTTCCTAAAATGCAACCATGGGATGTTGTACCGTGTGAAGACATGAAAAGATATAGGGGTTTTTGTGCCCTAAAATGCAACCAGGGGATGTCATACCTTGTGAAGACATAGAGAAGATAAGAGTTTTTGTTCCCTAAAAAGCGACCAGAGGATGTTGTACCATGTGAAGACATATACGGTGATAGGGGTTGTTATTCCCTAAAATGCATCCAAGAGATTTTGTACTCTATAAAGAACTTAGAGTAGTATATTTTTTTATTTTCTCTTTTTTTTTCTTTTTTTATTCTATATAAAAAAGTGCCCCAGTTTTGAAATTGAGGGACTTTAAAACTCTTTCTTCTTTTCTTTTCTTTTATCTTTTTTATAGATAGGATTTTTTGTTCCCCAACATGCAAGACTGAGAATGACATGATTATTAGAGAAAGGCAAAAGTTTGAGAAACTTCACTTCGTGGTTGTTGTCTTTTTGCAGACTGTTTCTTGAAGTCACTTCATCCCTGTTTGAACAAAGAAAGATTTGTAAGTTTTAAAATGGTGGTTGATTTTTGGCCTTGGTACCTTGTGAAAATGTGTTTTAGGTCTACCTGGCGTCTATACAATTGACTCTTTCAATGATTAAAAAAATTTCTTGGAGGCCTTGAACTTTTTTCTTTCAAACCCCTGCCTTGACTACTTGGTCCAATGTCATTTTGCGCTTGTGGTGTAGCCAATATTATTCTTTATAACACATCCTTAATTTAGTGATCCTTTTGCTGATGCCTCAAAATAATACTTTTCTTTTTGGGTACTACACTTATCAAGGTTAATCAAAAATGGTTCCATGTCATCGTCGATGCTATGTATGCCAAATAATCTTTGCTTCGTACAACTGGAAAATTGTAGTCAATTTTGTAGACTTTCTTTGCTTTCATTTTGACATAAGATTATATCAAAGGGGACTTAAGTAAAACAAAAAAATGATAAAATAAAAATAAAAGAGTTGTGTTTAAACAAAAGGTGTCCCTTTCAGAGAAAAGGGGAGAAAACTTATCTAGAGGTATATACCGACTTCAATGAAACATGACATGCATTTTGGACTGGATGCCTGATCCATCGAAGCTGTCTAAATCTTGAAGTAGGTTGAACTTTTCAATTTAAAATCGAATACTTTGTCTTAGTTGTTCTTATGTCGAGATAGAAAATTATCACTTTATCAATGGTGCCTTTACGGGTTTTCACCGACTGACCTCTGATTTTGTTTCTCTCAACTTACCATTTCCTTATGGTGCCCATGAGGGTTTTCACTTGTAAGACTCTCTCATTTTTCTTTCTCTCGACCTGTCATCACCTTACGGTGCCTATGAGGATTTTCATCTATAAGACTCTCTCATTTTTTCTTTCTATCGACTTACCATCGCCTTACGGTGCCCATGAAGGTTTTCACCTATAAGACTCCGTCATTTTTTTTCTCGCTTACCATCGCCTTATGATGCCCATGAGAGTTTTCACCTATAAGACTCTCTCATTTTATTTCTTTTTGTTCACACTTTGCACATTTATGACACACCAAACTTAGCATTCAAAAATTGATCAGAAGGTCTTAACGGGACTAGGCAAAAAGGACTTCAAGAGTAAATTACAACTTTGAAATCATTTAGATAATTAAAAAATACCCCAGTTTCTTTGAATACTGGAGGAGTGTGATTTTTTTTAATTGGTTGGACCAAACCCCAGAATACGGCTGCCTACGTATCCCTTTAAGAATCAAGTCAAACGTAGTTTAGAGAACACATAGTTTTATTTTGGTTTTTTTTAAAGCTCAAAGCGCTAGCAAGAGATTGATGTTTTGATAAAGATAATGATGGCCTTTCGTCATTCCAACCTGAGAATGCTAAGCACAAAGGTGCCAAAGCAAGGGAGGGTTAAATGTAGTATCTTTTGACCGAATCTGCATTAATAGTCATGTCTTTCGCCCTTCCTTCTATATCTATCAATTGTAAAGCTCCTTTTGACAACACTTGTTTAGAATGTAAGGTCCTTGCCAATTTAGAGCAAACTTACTCTTAGCCTCTTCTTGATGGGTAAGGATGTATTTCATAACAAGTTGTCCAACTTCAAAGTTCCTTGGACGTACCTTCTTGTTGTAAGCTAGAGTCATCCTTTGGTGGTATAATTGGCCAAAACAAACTGCCATTAGCCGTTTCTCATCTATTAATGATAACTATTCTAGCCTAGACTTGATCCAATCTGTGTCATCAATCTCTGCTTCCATAATGATTTGGAGTGAGAGGATTTCAACTTCTGCAGGTATGACGGCCTCGGTCCAATAAACCAACAAGTAAGGAATTGCACCAACCGATCTGTGGATAGTTGTGTGGCATCCTAAAAGAACAAAAGGTAATTTCTCATGCCACTATCTAGATCGTTGGACCATCCTCCTAAGAATCTTCTTGATGTTCTTATTTGCCGCTTCAACTGCTCCGTTTGCTTTAGGCCGATAAAGGGTAGAATGGCGATGTACAATTTTAAATTGCTCGCAGACTTCTTTCATCAGATGACTATTAAGGTTGGTTGCATTATATGTAATGATGGTCTTTGATATACCAAAGCAACATACAATGTTGGAGTGAACAAAGTCTACCACTACTTTCTTAGTGACTGATTTTAAAGTAACTACTTCTACCCATTTGGTGAAATAGTCAATGACAACTAGAATAAATCAATATCCATTAAAAGCTTTTGGCTCAATTGGACCAATATCGTCCATGCCCCAAGCAACGAAAGGCCAAGGAGAAGACATAAGGTGAAAGTCTGAAAAAGGTGAGTGAATCAAGTCACTATGCATTTGACACTGATGACACCTACGAACAAAGAGAAAACAATCCCGCTCCATAGTCAACCAATAGTATCCTCTCGAATGATCTTTTTTGCTAGAACATAACTATTCATGTGCGGGCCACATACCCCTGAATGTACTTTGTTCATAATATTCTTGGCTTTTTGAATGTTTACACATCTCAAAAGATTCAGGTCTGGAGTCCTTTTATATAAGATCTCCTCATTCAAAAGGAAATCATTGGCCAGTTGCCTCATAATTCTCTTTTGATGTCCATTGGCGTGCACCAGATATTCCTTTGTTTTCAAGAAACGCTTGATGTCATGGTACCATGGTTCACCATCTGGCTCTACTTTAATTGTATTACAATAACAATGTTGATCCCTAATCTGAATCTCTAATGAGTCAATGTAATTACCAGGATAAGTAAGCATCGACACTAAGGTGGCCAAAGCATCAGTCAACTCATTGTGAAACCTGGGAATGTATCTGAACTCGATGATCTTGAATTTCTTGCTCAAATAGTAGATTACTTGTTCTTTTTTTCCCATGGCATCATATTGCCCCAAGACTCAAATCAAAGGAGTTATCCATCACTGACAGATATAGAAATAGAGGCCTATCGAATTTTGGTGGGACAAACACTGGAGGGTTCGATATATATCCTTTAATCTTGTTAAAAGCTTCTTGACACTCGCTTGTCCACTTGACAGTAGCATCCTTTTTCAGCAGCTTGAATACGGGCTCACATGTGGTGGTGAGCTGAGCGATGAATCTTTTAATGCAGTTCAACCTTTCAAGAAAACTCATAACTTCAGTTTTGTTCTTTGGGGCGGAAGTTCTCGAATGGTCTTGATCTTAGAGTGATCTAATTCAATTCCTCTTCTGCTGACTATAAAACCCAAAAAAATTTGGACGGAACTTCAAATGCACACTTGGCCAGATTAAGCTTGAGATTATACTTTCATAGTCTTTCGAAGAACTTTCTTAGGTCATGCACATAGTCAGCTTGTGTCTTAGACTTAATGATCACATCATAAACATATACCTCAATTTCTTTATGCATCATAGCATGAAAGATAGTAGTCATAGCTCTCATGTAAGTAGCTTCTGCATTCTTCAAACCAAATGACATGACCCTATAACAATAAGTATCCCATGGAGTAGTGAAAGTGGTCTTTTCACCATCCTCTTCATCCATCAAAATTTAGTGATACCAGACAAAACAATCCACAAAAAAATTAGATCTCATGTTTGGCATAATTATCAACTAGAACGTGGATGTTGGGTTAGAGAAAATTATCTTTTGGGCTTGCTTTGTCGAGATCTCTATAGTCGATTCAAAGCCTAGTTTTCCCATTCTTTTTTTGTACGGGCACAACATTCGCCAACCATGTGGTGTATTAAATGACCCTGGATAATTTCATCTCTAATCTTTCGTTCAGTGTGAACGCTTATCTTTGTCTCCCTAGCTTCTTTAGGAGTTCCCAAGTTAATTGCCTCAGTCTCATTTAAATTAGGTCTGGGTTTATTCTTAACTTGATCCAATCCCCTTTTCACTTCTTCAAAAGATTCATCTTCATCATATTCATCAATCGCGTGATTCATTGTTTTGAGATTAGATAACTTTTTGAGATCTGGGCGTGAGTTCCGCATACATGTCATATTATTAAAGTCGATATTAACAGAACTCTAACGAGAAGAAACACCAAAAATTAGAAGAGAGGAAAAAATAGAATTAACTAGGATATTGAATTTCCTTGAATTAGAAAAGATATGAGGGTTAACATCAAAGTAGATCAACTAAAATATCCTTATTACAATCCTGAGAATAAGCCAAAAGAAATAGAAAGAGAAATAAAATAAACTACCAAGACCCCTTCCTTGTGGGGAGAGGAGTGATTTCCCAGTTGGTGAGCATGATGTCTGGACCAATAAGATGCATATCTGCATGACTTAGGCCTTCACCAATCCGAATCACATTGACCCCGTAAAATATTTTCCCTAAAACCTTGGCATATATCATCTTATTGCTCTGGTCTGACAAATTTTGGATGTTTTTCATTTCGGTATATGATTAAATACTTGACAATATGGGAAATTGGCTTTGACAACCTCCAAACCTTCTTTCTCTGCACTTTTGCCCATTTTATAATCAACTTCAGTTGAAGGCCTACTGTAATTTGTACCGTGAGAATGAAAAGTGGATTATTTATGAGGGATGCATTTGAAAGAGCACATGATCGAGGTCACAACCACTCTAGATACATTACTATATGGGCCGAACTCAGGTAGGTAAAGTGGATCACTTATTTGGGCCTGAGGGAAAATTGGAGTTGTCATGCTCGAAAGTCTGGGGATTGAAGAGGATGGCGCTTGTCCATTTATCTAGGCTTGGTACATTTCAGTTATTTGATGTCTCAATAGCCTTATCTCCTCTATCAATGCGGATTCCTGTGAAATCAACTGTCAACTGACTTCGGGCTTCTTCATTATCAGATTTTGTCTAATCTTTGTTGGTCATTTTCCTTTCTCTTTTTGACCTTATGTTGTATGGATGAGATTCCATCTTAGCCACAAACCAATCACCTTATCTTTTTCTTTCTCAAAAATAAATGTGTTAG
This sequence comes from Jaltomata sinuosa, assembly GCA_003996215.1. Taxonomy (NCBI): domain Eukaryota; kingdom Viridiplantae; phylum Streptophyta; class Magnoliopsida; order Solanales; family Solanaceae; genus Jaltomata; species Jaltomata sinuosa. The sequence goes on from QJPP01001669.1 coordinate 233,215, forward strand.
CATTTAGTATTTTGTAGATATTAATCACACATTGTATGCCATGCACTTAAATTTATTTTCAATTCTAAAATGATCTTCGAAAGCTTTCGTATCTCATCTCAATTTTTGGACAAATTTATTTTAACGCTCCTCTTATTTAGAAGTTCGCATATTTTTTTTTATTAATTGTGAAAGTATTTTGATTGAATCCCATTGGGGGTGGCCTACCTATGATGAACATGAATGAGACAATGCATAAATACCCCTCTAAACTATACTCGAAGTTGCTATGACACACCTAAACTTTACAGGGGTCCTATTACCCCCCTAAACTCACTTTTTCTGTATTTTTGTGCTCCTTTTTGCTGACATGGATGCCAAGTAGCAGAATAATTTTGTGCTCCTTTTGTGCTGACTTGGCAGCCATGTCAGCATAAAAGGAGCACAAATATATAGAAAAAATGAGTTTAGGGGGGTAATAGGACCCTTGTAAAGTTTAGGTGTGTCGTAAAAACTTCGGGTATAGTTTGGAGAGGTACTTGTACATTATGTCAACATGAATCAGATTATTACGTAGTTCAGACAGACTCAAATCAAACCTCTTTTGTTTTTGAATTTTTGACTAAGGAATAAAACTCTCTTTTTGGACTTTACGAATTAAAAAAAATTGATTTTTTTGAATAAGGATCACCAAACTCGAGAAGGAATGTCTACATATCTCATCAATGTGAGAATCGTATGTGTAGAGTTCATCGAACTTGAAATATAAATAAGAAATTTTATTTTTTAAAAATTTTCAATAAGGATCATAGGTTTTTTAATTTTTTTTTTTTGAATAAGGGTCACCAAACTCAAGGAGGGTTGCCTACGTTTCTCACAAAGGCGATGAGAATTAGGTGTACGTAGTTCATGAAATTAGAAGGGACGATCTGACTTTTCCTTTTTAAAAAAAAATTAAAAACACCGAATGACTTTCAAAATTTTGTTTCAAGCGGATTTTCTCTACCTTTTTTTTAAAAAAAATATAATCTTTTTTTTCTTATTCTTTTGATCATCTTAATGTCGTTCAACATGCAAAAGCCTTCAAGATGAATGCATTTCAGATAGCACACAAAAATGAACATGATCGTTTAAAAGGGTTACCTGTCCTAGATGGACTCGACCTCTGTGCCAAGCCCCATTAAGTCAATTGCACATGATGAAGATAAAGCGTAACCTATTGGTGATAATCACTGTATGAGGTGTTTCTACTAGTTTAACATCGAATGAAGCAAGTGTCTAGACTGGCTGTAAAATGAGTGCACAACTCAAAGTAGGTAGGGAAAGCACACATGTAATGATCGAATCTATCGTTATTTTAGAAATCAAGTTATCACAAAATTTTAGGAACGATTAAAATATGTTTTGTATTAATCAGGGTTGACGTGATGAAAAAATTGTAATTTTGAAATTTGGTCTGGGCTGACGTTACTCTGCGATAGCAGTATTTATTTTGCTATAGAGATAGCGCTATAGCGGATTGTCATCCGCCATAGCATAATAATGGGAGGCAGTAGCCTCAGAATGCAAATTAATAAAAGACTTCTCCTCCTTAGTTGGAAAACATACGAGGGTTTCTCCAAAAAAAACCTTCTAAGCTGCTCCAAGGTTTGGAAGTCATGAGGAGGAGGGATTATGGCTGAAAGGACGCGGAAGCATGGATTTCAATCTCAACATCTGGTAGGGAACGCCTTCACGAAGCCAGAAATGCATTTTTGCAGCTGTTTGGCATCCAGGTAGGATAGGTTTTCTTATTGAGTAGATTGACCAATTTATATTTTTATACTTATTATATAATTAAAAAGGGGAATTCATGCTTAGGCCATCGGGCACAGAGTCTGGTGGATTGGGTGTTGGTTATGTGTGAACTAAGATTTGGTTGAATCAGATTATTGAATGATGTTATATTTTTGGGCTGTACATGTTGTTTAGGTATGGCAAAATGATAGGATTCAGGGAATGGGATATCGAGAAGGTTCAGGGGACCAGAAATCTTGGGTATCTAAATGGAATTACTGGTAAAAAGGGAGTCATGGGAGGATTCAGTATAAAAGGATAGAATAACTAGGATGGTTGAACATGTCAAGGGTTAGGGAGGTTTTCCCCTATTGTAATTCGGACGAGAGTCAATGGTTGAGTTATGTGCACGGGGAAAGGGTAGGTGATGGTTGTTGATTCTAATATGCATTATGTGTTCACGTACTATTTTATAGTAGTGTATGAGTTACATGTCCATGGAATGTTTTGTGAGTGTCTAGTTGTCCGGTAATCAGTCTTGTGAAATGAACTTTTTTTGTTTGATTGTTGGTTTTACAAGTATGTTTTTTCATTAGTTGTGATTGATTTGGACTTTTTATGGCATTCAGTTAGCTCGGGTACCATGCCTGGTAGGTATACTAACGGTTGGCTCGGAAACTATGCCTAGTACGGGAATTACTAACGGTTGGCTCGGGTAGCATGCTTGGTACGGGAATTTCTAATAGTTAGCTTGGGTACCATGTTTGGTAATGGTTGTTTTAATTGCATTACTGATTCTTTTGATGGTTCCATGAGTAGACCGGGTTGTATTTTTGAAATTATGATTATTGCATATGGTCCTTGAGAGGCCAGGTCGTTATTATTTGATTGTGAGTTTGGTCTTGGTGTAGACTTGGGTGCATGTTTAACACTTAGGTGTTGTCAGGGGATCCCAGGGTGGGTCCAGGCTATGTGGAACGGAAATGTTTAGTGTTGTCTTGATTTTTGATCATGGTTATAAAGTGGATTACATGTGGTTGATAAGCTAGGTTAATGACTGAGAGTCTGGCGTTGTGTGATTAGCTGGTATTATCATAGGGAGAATTGTCCAGGGATCCTTGAGAGGTTCGGATACTTGTGAGTTGTACCATGAGGTTAGTGGGTCTGGATTGACAGTTACTGGGTTGTTTCTCGGTGTATAGCTATAGGGGTTGACTAGAATAACAAGGTGGTAGTTTGGGTCTTGGCTAGGGGTTGGACTAGTGTGAGGTGACTTGGGAAGTCTAAGGTTAAGGTGACTAGGGAAGTCTAAGGTTAAGGTAACTTGGGAAGACTAAGGTTAAGGTGACTTGGAAAGTCTAAGGTTAAGGTGACTTGGAGAGTCTAAGGTTAGTGGGACTCATGAAGTCCTAGGAGTCAGAGTGCAGAGTCCCGAGTGAGAGAGTTAGCAGCGGAAGGAATAGGAAGGGTTAAGGATGAATCCATAAGCAGATGGGTGCTGACATTGGGTTTGGATAAAGGTGAAGATTACAGGATGGGTCTACATTAGTTAATTTTATGCTTTCTATGGTTTTCTTATATGATGGTGTGAGTGGATTCGGGTCGACCGATGATGCTTACTAGTACGTGTGTTTGTACTGATTCTACTCTTGCTATACCTTTTTGGTATTGTCTGGTTGCAGGGTCGGTGATGGTTCATAAGTACAGAACGACGTCGCTCTTCAACAATTTCTACTCCTTGTCTCTATAGTGGTAGTTGTGTCATCTTATTTTACTTGCACAATTCTTGTAGTTGCTCTTGTACATGTTTTAGACTAGATCCTAGGGAGGGTGATTTAAAGTTGTAAACCATTTTGCTGTATTTCTTCATAAAAAGGGTTGTAAAGGTTTTTCATGTAACAAAAAGGAAGATTTTGGTTATATCTGGCTTTTTCGTATTTACCTATTGGGACGGGTGGTAAAGGTTCGTCTATCTAGGTGCATAGAGTAGGCGCTCGCACAGCCCAGTAGGTTGGATCGTGACAGATGGTATTAGAGCATAGGTTATCGGTCTCCCAATACAAGAGAAAAATGTCAAATAAAGTCCTGTGGATTGATGTATTGACATCCGCATCTAATCCTTGGGAAGCTATGAAGCATTCAGGGAAACATCCCTTCTTTCATTCCTTCATGCATTTCGTTTACTTGCTTGTACGGGTTGAGTTCAATTGGTATCTCTCGATTCCAATTGGTATTTGGACAAGAAAAAAGATGTCTTTTAACTCCGGCAGTTGTGAAAACAAGCAAGAGGAGTTGGAATCGGGAAGGTTCCAATTGGTATCTGGCATGAGAGGCTGCGGTAAGACATGGATGATCGGTTAATGGCCATCCATGGGACGAATAGTGAGTAAATTTATATGACTTGATTTGTTGTAGCCCAAGTTGAAATGTTGTGTGTTCAGTGCTTGTATGACTTACTTGATTGATATGTGATTAGTTGCCTTGCTGTGAATTTATGGGTCAAAAGGTAGTCATAATTTGAATTGGTATGATTGATTTGTGGTAAAATGCTATGTGTGTGGAGTTAAGATTTCATGTTATTTTAAGAAAGGGACTCCTCATTGGTTAAGATAATGAGGGGGAAGGATTTACGATTTTAGGGAAACTCCAGTTTTAGAACAGTCGGGACTTGGTTGGGAACCATGGGAATAACGGGATTATCCCTGCGGGATAGTGGGAAGGTGTTGTTGTGATTAACTTTCTTCTGTAGATATTTTATGATTGGTGACAATTGGATGCTAAGTTTTGATCTGTGCATTGCCATGAATGGTCTTGGAGGTTGTTTAAGACCATAGCGGGATTGACGGGGTTAGACAGTGAAAACCGGGAAGGGGGATGAGTACACCTGCTGAAAATTTTGAATTTCTGGACTATTACCATCAGGATTTCCATAGTAGACTTGCATCGTTATGGTGATCCCACTATCGCAATATTTTTATCACTATGGCGATACCGTATAGCGGAGTGGTAACCGCTATAGCAGAAGGGTGCGGGGCATAATGCCTGTCCTGTTTTCCCCTGTTTTTCATTTCATTCCCGAGGCTTTAAAACAGAATGGTTAAGCTATAATACTATGTAAAACCAGAAAATCATCTATATGGCTAATATAGTATGCATATAAGGGAAAATGTCTGAAAACTAGCATTCACGTGCTTTAAAACGAGGGGAAAAGGAAAGGGAAATACTGTCTAAAACAAGCCCCAAATGGAGGCGAAACCCCAAAAGCAGTAAATAGTCTTAATAAAGAGGGAAGGGGGGAGGTCCTAAGCCTCATCATCACTCAAGAAAGGGAACTCCTGCCTTTCTTCGGGCTCAAGTGTCGGAAGCTCCTGACCCAGGGTGACGCAAGAGAACATGACCTGGACGGTCTTCCACATCCGGGCAAACATGCAATCCCGGGAGCGCCTCTTCCTTTTTACTTTCTCTAATTCCTTGCGGAATGCTGCAAATTCCTGAGTAGAAGGGGGCGGGGCTGCACCTCCAACATTAGTGTCCTCCATGAACTTCCTGACAATGGCCAGATTCTCCTCGAGCTGGTGGCTAGAAATCGGGGGCTGAGGCAGGGAAGGGGAAGGGGTGTCATCATCATCATCATCATCAGCCTCCTCCACCGACTGACTACTTCCTGCTTCATCCACTTTCCTTTTCTTCTTTCAAGAGAACACTTTCACCCGGAGAGAGTCAAAGGGGTCATCCATACCTACCTCCAAGTCAGTGTGATCCTCAAGCACCCCAACCCGCCTGCACAATTCAGACACCAAGCCCAGAAGATAAGGGCCCTTCCTATAGCCCCGGTAGAATTCCTTCCACTCAGAGATGATTTTTCCCCCATATTCATAATAATGCCCTGCATGGCATAAGAAATCACCAGGACCCGAGCATAAGTCACATCAGTCTTGTTACCCAACAGGCCAATTCTTCGGGATACCAAATTAAACCACCTCCTAACATCAACAGAGAAGTAAGCGATAGTGATGCCCTCGGGACTGGGCCAGTAGACCTGCTCTCTGAACTCTGTATCTACCAAGTTATCTCTCAACCATGTCATATTCCAAAGTCTGGCCTTGGCCTCGTATACAACATTGGAGATGTGAGGCACTCCTAGCACCCCATTGATAGTCTGAGCGTCCACATGTACATCTACCCCTCAAATTCAGATAGTAGGGTTGGGATCATCCTAAAGGACGATAGGAAGTATGGCATAGAACTCCCGCACCCAACCTGTATAAGTAGGAGTGGGAGCCACTGTCAACAAACCCTAATCGAAGTCTTGAAGTCTACGATAGAAGGCATCTGCTTTTCCATCCATCCCCACCATTTTGCACCCCCTTTCATAATAAAAGCCTAGTCTCCGGTAATCCATGAACCTCTTCCGGCTAGCTTCATTGGGGAAACGCTCATAAGGATATACGGGCAATTGTACTTCAACCATTGGGTGTGATAACATGCAATGTAATAAGGGGTAGGGTTAGAACTCGATAAGGCATAAGGGATTAAGAAAAAGGGGGGGAAATTTCTAAGTATTAGCCTGGAGGGATACTGTTTTGCGGTAGTTTGCTATAGCAGACGATCGTCCGCTACGACGGAACCGCTATAGCAAATATTTCTCTACTATAGCGGAACCCAACTGCTATAGCAGTATTCATCATCCCAGAAACTCCAAGGGCGCAACAATGGGGCCCTTGATCTAAAACTCTATTTTTAACAATCCAAGTTCAGATCAGTGCTTCTAAAGTATCCTATTATAGTTTTCTATGAAAATTTGGGCATTATAACCCCTAAATTCCGTCCAAATCATAAGTTTATTCAAGAATAACCGTTCACTTTTCATAATATTTTTGGCCCATTTTTGGCCAAAAAGTACTTAATCCTTACGCCTAGAACGCCAGGAAGGCATTGTAAATATAAGGAAAGCAACCATGCTTTGGGAAATTCAACAAAAATCCAACCCAAGTTCAAGTTCAAAAAGACAACTACAATGTATACCCTAAATCATTATTTTCTACCCTAACCATGTCTAAATTCATACAAGGAAATAGTAGAGGGAGTACAAGCAATTATTACCTGAAATTTCTAACGTCGGGAGTGGGGTGATCGGGAGGAGAAGGGAGTATTTTGAAAGGAAATAGAGGGGAATGGGGATGAAAACCCGTTTCTCCCCTATTTCAACTTGTTTCCAACTGCTATAGCGGTCGGTACTCCATTGTAGCAGAACCTCTATAGCGGTATAATATCCGCTATAGTGGACGTGTCAGTCCATTTTAGGAAAGGAAAGGTTCTCCGGAGTCTTTTCAAAATCCTTTCCTCTGATATTATCCGAGGCCCCAGATTTCTTGGGTGCTCAGGAGAGGTCACGTGTAAATTTTCTTTGGGTGGCTTGGAAATTCCTCGTCAGAGCGGCATAGTGTTATGTTCCTTTAGTCAGTGCGACTAATTAGAGGGAAGATCAACATTTTTGCGTAGGTTCATAATTACGCGATCACCTGGGACAGTGAGGATCCCGGACTAGTTTCATTCGTCCTATTTTATTCGGATTATTCGGGGATGAATGATGAGTAAATTGATATCTGTTATAATAACTAGATCCGTCATTATTTTAGAAATCACGTTATCACAAAATTTTGGGAATGATTAAAATATATTTTATATTAAGCAGGGTTGACATGACAAAAAATTTATAATTTTGAAATTTAGTCAGGGCTGACATCACTCTGCTATAGCGGTATTTATTCTGCTATAACAGTAGCACTATAGCGGATGACCATCCGCCATAGTGGAATGATGGAAGGTAGTAGCCTCGGAATGCAAATTAATAAAAGACTTCTCCTCCTTAGTTGGAATACATACGAGGGTTTCTCCAAAAATCCTTCTAAGCTGCTTCAAAGCTTGAAAGTCATGAGGAGGAGGGATTATAGCTAAAGGGACATGGAAGCACGGATTTTGGATTCACCATCCGACAGGGAACGCTTTTAGGAAGCCAAACATGCATTTTTGCAATTGCTTGGCGTCCAGGTAGGCTAAGTTTTCTTATCGAGTAGATTGAGCTATTTACATTTTTATACTTATTGTATAGTTAAAAAAGGGAATTCATACTTAAGCCTTCGGGCACGCAGTCTGGTGGATTAGGTGTTTGTTATGTGTGAACTAGGATTTGGTTGAATCAGATTATTGAATAATGTTATATTTTTGGGCTATACATTTTGTTTAGGTATGGCAAAATGATACGATTCAGGGACAGGGATGTTGGAAAGGTTCGGGAGATCAGAAAATCTTGGGTATCTAAATGATATTACTGGTAAAAAGGAAGTCCTGGGAAGGATTCGGTATAAAAGGATAGAATAACTAGGATACTTGAACATTTCAAGGGTTGGGGAGGTTCTCCCCTATTGTAATTTGGTCCTAGGAGAAGTTCAGGAATAAAGAATAAAGAAAATTACTAATTATGTGTAAAAAGGGATGAACGGGGGGTTTGGTATTCGGACGGGAGTCAATGGTTGAGTTATATACCCGGGGAAAGGGTAGGTGATGTTTGTTGATTCTAATATGCATTATGTGTTCATGTACTATTTTTTAGTAGTGTATGAGTTGCATGTCTAGGGAATGTTTTGTGAGTGTCTAGTTGTCCGGTAATCAGTCTTGTGAAATAAACTTCTTTTGTTTGCTTGTTTGTTTTACAAGTATGTTTGTTCATTGGTTGTGATTGATTTGGACTTGTTCTGACATTTGATTGGCTCGGGTACCACGCCTGGTATGGGTATACTAACGATTGGCTCGGGTACTACGCCTGGTACAGGGATTTTTAATGATTAGCTCGGGTACCATGCCTTATATTGGTTGTTTTAATTACATTACTGATTCTTTTGGTAGTTCCATGAGTGGACCGTGTTGTGTTTCTGAAATTGTGATTACTGCATATGGTCCTTGAGAGGCCGGGTCATTATTATTTGATTGTGTTTGGTCTTAATGTAGACCGGGGTGCATGTTTAACACTTAGGTGTTGTCAGGGGGATCCCAGGGTGGGTCCGGGCTATGTGGAACGGAAATATTTAGTATTGTCTTGATTGTTGATCATGTTATAAAGTGAATTACATGTGGTTGATAAGTTAGGGGAATGACTGAGAGTCTGGCGTTGTGTGACTAGCTGGTATTATCATAGAGAGAATTGTCCAGGGATCCTTGAGAGGTCCGGATACTTGTGAGTAGTACCATGAGAGTTGTGGGTCTGGATTGACAGTTACTGGGTTGTTTCTGGGTGTATAGCCATAGGGGTTGACTAGAACAACAGGGTGGTAGTCCGAGTCTTGGCTAGAGGTTGGACTAGTGTGAGGTGACTTGGAAAGTCTAAGGTTAAGGTGACTTGGGAAGTTTAAGGTTAAGGTGATTTGGGAAGTCTAAGGTTAGTGGGACTCTCGAAGTCCTAGGAGTCAGAGTGTAGAGTCCCGAGTAAGGGAGTTGGCAGTGGAAGGAATATGAAGGGTTAAGGTAGAATCCATAAGTAGATGGGTACTGACATTGGGTCTGGATAAAGGTGAAGGTTAGAGGATGGGTCTACATTGGTTAATTTTATGCTTTCTCTGGTTTTCTTATATGATGGTATGAGTGGATTCGGGTTGATCTATGATGCCTACCAGTATGTGTGTTTGTACTGATTCTACTCTTGATATACCTTTTTGGTATAGTCTGGATGCAGGGTCGGTGATGTTTTATAGATACAGGACAACAACGCTCTTCAACAACTTCTACTCCTTGTCGCTATAGTGGGAGTTGTGTCATCTTATTTTACTTGCACTATTCTTGTAGTAGCTCTTGTACCTGTTTTAGACTAGATCCTAGGGAAGGTGATTTAAAGTTGTAAACCATTTTGTTGTATTTCTTCATAAAAAGGGTTGTAAAGGTTTTTCATGTAACAAAAAGGAAGATTTTGGTTATAACTGGCTTTTCCTCATTTACCTGTTGGGACGGGTGGTAAAGGTTGGTTTATGTAGGTACATAGAGTAGGCGCTCGCACGGCCCGATATATTGGGTCGTGACAACACCGGTAGTAGGGCTTTCCGGCCTAACTTTTGGTCTTTCTCATCCTAAAATATGTGTGACGATGAAATCTTCCACACGAGCATTGCCGCATCTTTGGTATCTCAATGCTCGGGAGCATAAATCGCGTCTCCAAATGTAAAGTATCTTCCAGAAGACTCAGAGGGGTGGGCGAGAGAAGACAGTTTATATTGCAGTTCAAATAATATCAAAGTAATAAATAGAAAACAAATAGCACATTAGGACAACAAACACAATATTTCAAAAACTGATAAAAGCTAAATACAAGTCAATATAGAAGCTCGAATTCTGGTTATCCCCAGTGGAGTCGCCATCGTCACACCCCTTTTTTTTACCTACGCTTAAAGATGGTTTGAAGGGTTTTTCCAAGTAAAGTGATGTTTTGACAAGGGATTATTTATTTTACAGGGTCGCCACTTGAAATTGAGTTTTAGTGTTCCAAGTCACCTTATTTGGATCTCTAATCAAAAGAAAGTTGACTATTTTATTTATTGGTCTACACACAAGAAATTTGAATAAGGAATTCTGTTGACCGGGGGGAAGGTGTGAGAAATCTCTCGAGTCCCGTGATTCTAGCATGATCGCTTTATTGACTTATATCTGACTTAAAATAATTTCTTGAATATATTGTGCTTATTAGCTTAAAAAAACTACTTATTTTCCGCATTCTGTTGATTTTGTTTTAAATTGATGTAAGATTGTCTTATTTTATTAATGTGGGGTGTATTGGTAGCAATGCTTTCCGGCCCTACCCCGATTTATTCTCTTCTCTTATTATTAGTATCTTGCGCCTAAAATTTTCTTAGAGCTCAGCGGATCCATGTTTACCCATTATTATTCATGAATTTCAATATGCCACTGATAATTTAGTTAAATCAAATAAATTAAGAATGATCGAACGAGAATTCTTTATATATATTTTTTCAACTTAAATCGAGTAGATCCAATTAAATTTAACAAACCTAATATCTAGATTTCATGTTTGTAGACAATTAATTATCTCATATAAATGGCCATTTCTAGTTCTTATCATTAGTTTACAATACGAGATTAAACTCAGAGAAAACAACAAAAATACTTTCACTAATTCAAATCAAACAAACAAATCATAAGAATGAAACATAACTAAAGCATGATTTGAAATTATAATTAAAGTAAAAGGAATGGACCTTTAGTGAATCAAGAGCTTTCAATAATATAATCACGAACGATTGCGCCGAACACTCGAAATGACAGAAAATAATTTATTCAGAAGCTATGAACCGATACCGCAAACAAAACCTCAAAACTCCGACCTCAAGCTTTCTATGTTTTTTGTTGTTTTGCTCGTATGTATGAATTGTGTTTATAGTGTGTTGTCTCTTGTGTGTGTAATATGGTGTTTGTTTATGATGTTGTTGTTGCTTTCCGTTGGAGGTGTAATATATATGCTCTTGTTTGTATCACGTGTGAGTATTGTATATGTTGTGTGGGTGTTCGTTGGTTGCTGGAGAGGATTGGGATTATATATAGGGGTAGTGTTGTAGGTTTGTTGTGTAGTGGTGTAAAGGTTGCTGGCCGTGGGGGTGTTGTAGGATATAGGAGTTGTAGGTGGAGAGAATTACATTGTTCGAGAAATTGAGAGTTTAGGCGTGGTGTAGTATATAGGATTATGGTGTAGGTGGTAGGAAATTCGAGAGTTTAGGCGTGTGTGTATGTGTGGGTATATATAGGGTTGGGGTTGTAGATTGTTATAGGTTACATGAGGGAGTAGTATGTTAGGGTTGATTAGAATGGCACGTTTTTAGTTGGACTAGGATTAGTTTAGGGTAGTAGGGGTTTAGTTATTTAAGGTTAGTTTTTTAGTATTTCCATTTATAGTGTTTTTTTGTCTTTTTCCTTTTTATTATTTTTTTTCCTTAAAAAATAAAAATATTAACTTACTACTTTTAGGCTAGGTAAAAGTATAGAAAAATTAAATAGCTAGTTTAAACTAAAATATAAAGAAAATCATTAAAATCACTAGCTTATTTATTAAAATCTTAATTAAAGGAAAATGTATTTTTATAAATTTTCTTTTTCTTTTAAAGAAATAAAAAAACAAAAACTCATCCAACAATGTGACTCTATTTCTTGTAATTTTTAAATACTTTAAAAGCTATATAAAAATTAAAACACCTAATGTAGTAAAGAAATATTTTAAACACTAAATGATGTAAACATTAGGTATGGTCAAGAATTAGGTGTTCACAACAACCATAGTCAGGTGACTTTCCAAACAGATCCTCTGTGTAATTACACTCAATTACACCAAATATAATTCACATGGTGTCGTTCCAAACAGGCCTTAGTGATTTTTGTGCCATTAAAACTATTCTTCGTGTAAAATATACTAGTTCTATTGGGCCATTGAAATTAAGTGCATCCTCCTCTAAAGTTGTAAACTATTTACTTTGGAGAAATATGCTGTCATTAATATTAATATAGAACAGATTTCAAACTGCTTAGAAAATTATTTTATCAATAACATCCTTTTTATGAATTGTTCCATACTTCCATTGCACTAATTTGGTAGGATTAAAAAAGTAATATTTTATCAATAGGCTTATATCAAATAATTTTCTAATGCTTCTTGAAATATTTTCCTAAATAATTTGCATGCTATTATTCTTAATCAATGAGATCTCCAAGAAGTAAAGAACACTTTCCTTGTTTTAATATCTGGAAAAAAAATAATAGAAAAAAAACTAGTGAATGGAATATAAAGTGAAGTCCTAAATTCCTAATTCTTAATATGATTTAATAGAATTTTAAATAAATTGTAGTAACTAACACTATTTTCCATTAATTTGTCTTCGAGCTTCATATTTTTATCCTTTAATCCATTGAGATCATTTGAGGCATCAAATTTGTCTTTCCTCAAATCATGTCCGTAATTTTTCTTGTACCTCACTATTTAATGCAGTTTGTTCACTCTTATATCTATTCTCTCACCTCTTCCAACTTATTCTTCATCTTTATGTTCTGATTGTTTTTCCTTGAAAAAAACATTCTTGCTTTTGTTATGTATGTTAAACATGAATCATTGCGATATGTAATATAATTAAAAATCAAATTAAAATACGTTACCAATTTCTATATTGTTCTTACATATTGATTTTGCCAATGAATGTACCATAAGCCTCTTTATACGAACAAAAACTTTATTAAATAATAAAGAACAAAGAACAAAGAAGACAACATTATTGCTATGTTCTTAAGAAAAACAAAGAACACAAAGTGAAAGGAAACTTACCTTAACTTTGTAAAAGCTTGACACTTCATTCCTTGCATTTATCTATTGTTTATATATACTAGATATAAAGGATCTCATGCTAGCATGTGCCTAATATATATTTTATTATTATTATTTATGTAACACAGATATAATTTAGATAGACGTTAAATAAATTTTTTATATGATTTTTTACATATTTGAAGTTGTTAACTATTGTGATTTATAATACTTTTTATGTAATTTTAAAATAATTACTCCCTCTGTCTCAATTTATGTGACATTGATACAATTTCAAGAGTCGACTAAATTTTCTATATATCTTTTAAATATTTTACGTTGTTAATTATTGTGATTTATAGTATTTTTTCTTCTGTCCTGATTTATGTGACACTGATAAATTTTGAGAGTCAACCAAATTTTTATGTCTTTTAAATATTATAAGTTGTTAATTATTGTGATTTATACTACTTTTTTACGTAATTTTTTTAAATATATAACAGATTAAAAAGAAAAGTAAGATAAATAAATTAAAATTAAAAAAATATAAGAGAAAATATCTAAGCAGGCAGCACAAGCAGACACGTCGACCTCGTGCTTGGTTGAGCTGCTACAACTCCCTCTTTCCCAGCTCGTGTTAGCACGGGCCCAATATATATTATTTTTTATCTCAATTTATGTAACTCATATAAAATTTAGATAGTCAATTAAATTTTTTATATGATTTTTACATATTTTAAGTTGTTAACTATTGTGATTTATAATATTTTTTATCTCAATTTATGTGACACTGATAAAATTTGAAAAGTCAACCAAATTTTTATGTCTTTTGAATATTTTAAGTTATTAATTATTGTGATTTATATTGCTTTTTACGTAATTTTTATAATATATAATAGATCAAAAAAGTAGGATAAATAAATTATAACAGAGAAAGTATAAAAAAAATTATCCCAATAGGCAACACAAATAGATACGTCGACTTCGTGCATGCTTAACTCCCTCTTATAAGATAGTTAAAAATGTTTCCTTCAATTTTTTCCTCGTCTTTTTTCTTTTTCGTTTTAATCGTGTCAATTGAAAATATTACTAAAAATGAAACTTATCATATTTTAGACTAGGAAAACATATATACGGATTGAAAAGCAGCATGCTAGGAAAACACTTGAAAATATAATTTAGGAAAATTTAATTGTATGAAATTAGAAGAAAAACAAAAGAAAAAATTGCCATGAAATTGAATAAGGAAATACACAATGCCCCCTAATCTACGAAAAGCTTAGCATGTTAAAATTAAATTTTTATTTGAGATGAAGTAGCTTTTACTTTATTATTATTACTCTTCAACTAAACATGGAAAATCTTAAAGGATGTGGTGCAGTGAATGATGCTATTTCGTCTTTACCAGAGGTCTCGATTTTGAGCCATGGGAATAGGAAAATCTTCGGTAAGGGGTGCTTCTCCCAAATGAGCCTTACGCAGCGTGAATCCAAATTAGTCGATCATCTTAATTAATTCTATTTTGAAATAAATTAAAATGACGCAAAAAATATATATGATTTTCCCTAGTTTCTATTTCTATTATTTAGAAGCCAACAAGGTGGAGTACGAATACAACAATACAAAGTTGTATCAATAGCATTGCAAATCGTACTACACCATTGAGCCCAATTCATTGGTAAATAAACACGTGTAGTACATGTGTCCTCTAGATCCTCCTAGATTTTCGTTGCTTTGCTTTGGGTCTTTTGTTGCTTTTTCATATTTTTGGGCTTTTTTGTCTATTTTTCATATTCTTTCTTCCTCTGTGTCTGCTGCTATTGATATGTTTCCTCCCATTAAGACGGGCACAAATCTATGAATAGGAGACGTTGTGTTAGTATCTACAGACCCTAAATTATCAACAGGCTCCATTCTCACTCTTTTTTGTTCGTACTGCACTAGTGAAGTATTACATATATATAGTTTGATTTCGTTTAGTTTATTTTTTACTTAAACCTAAATTTCAAGTTGGATTTGGCTCTTGAAACTATAGAGAAACTAGAAGTGGCTTTCTCCTTTCCTTTTCTTATATGTGTGTTTTATCTGTTCTTTCGAATGTAGTTTTGGGGTTAATTTTTTTTCTCGTGGAATTATAGGTCTTCAGATGGTACTTTCTTTCTCACTAGCTCTCTAAATGGTTGTGCTACATCAATAGTTTTTTTCTCATTTTTAATTCTTTTGGTGTTTCTTTATTTTGCCTCTTTACTTGCGGGAAGTTAATAAATTTGCTCTTAAGTTATAGTTATTGAAATCTTTCACCGTAATTAAAAAATCACGGAGAAAAAGTAAATAAAGTCAAGTAATAATTCCTTTTTAAAGTTCAAAATTGAGTTTGGTCTAAAGCCTTTAGTTTGATTGTTGCTCGTTTCAGCACTTCCTTGGGCAATTAACTTTTATTCAGTTTCTAGATTATTTTTCGTAGCCGTGATTTGAGTTTCTCTTCACGACTTTTTTCTTTATTTCTTTTACCGATTTTTTGGTGCCATGCTTTTGGCAGATATGTGGTGATTTTCTTATTATGTTTTTTTAACTTTGCTGTGCGTGTGATTATGTGTTGTTTTCTTCTTCTTTCTCTTTCATCCTTTCTTTGTTTTACCCATTTTGTTGTGATGGAATTTCGATAAACAACTCTTGATTTTTTTCTTATTTTGAATATTTTGGTGCATAAAGATTTATTATTTGCTAAGTCGAATGAATTTTATTAGAAGCTCAATGATATGTTTTGACACAAATATGGATGTTGAAAGCTCATGAAATTGGTTATCTCGACTCTCTACTTCAAAGAAATCTGATAAACATAAATAACGAAATTGGTTATCTCAATTCTCTGCTTTGGCAATCGATATATGTGCACTACGAACACTGTATCACATAATTTTACCAAAAGAATAGTAATTATACTGCATTTATGGACTTATTTAATTGGTAACTGAATGGCTTGAACCTATTCGATTGGTAGTTAAATTACTTTTTCCTTCTCTCATGAACATATGTGTTGCAATTCTCCTTAAGAAAATGCGTGTCCACACATTAGATAGATAGACATGAAAATTTTTACCATGTGTGGATCACAACCAATAAAATATGTGTGAAGATTTATTATTATTTTTATACATGGACAATGGATTCATATATTTATTTTTACCATAAAAGTAGGAGAGAGAAAGTACTCTTGCCAAAAGCTACTATATATATATTCTTTAAGTCAACTGCCCATAGACCTAATTTATTAATAAAAATGTTAAGAAAAGGCCAAAAAAACACAAAGGCCCAAGGGGGCAAAGAAAACAACATAAATAATTTGGGGGGTTCAAATACCCGACCCAATCAACTCGAAAAATATAGAAAGAGCAAAAAGGGAAAGAAACAAGAGCTCAGCTTTCAAAAAGTAACTAAAGTGTCTTCCTTCATCTTCTTCGCTCAATTTCTTGGTCCCCCATGGCAAAGAATCTTCAACTCCTCAGCTCAGAGAATGAGCAAACCTCAAGGTGTACATTCCTGTAATGTCACATTCCGAGACTATCCCGTAGACGTAACACGGGATCCGAGGCACGAGTTCCCTAGACTAACCCTTGGTCATAGGATACTCAGGCAATCATAAGAAAGCATAGCAGAAGTATAGATAGAATATTAGTAACTCAAATCCATAAATTATAAGTCAATAAGAAACATAGTTTTAAAGGAGTGACTCGAATACTGGCTATGTCTAAAAAGTCTCTACACATGACATAAGGAGTTGCTAGGACAAGACCCTAGCTAACTCAAGGTACGAAAGTAAATAGTCAAAAACTAGCTAGAATCATAACTAGCCCTCGAACAATGAGGACCCACCAACACTGATTGAAAATGGCTTGCGATCTCTAGCCACGTTCCTAAGGAAGGGAACCTGAATCTGCATCATCAAGAGGATGTAGCGCAAAATGTGCGTCAGTACTATAGGATGTACCGAGTATGAGAGATATGTATGATCATGATAAAACATACTTAAAACATGCTTAAAATGAGCTCATTCAAAATAAGAGATATCATAAGGAATTATCAATCTATAAGACATAAACATGAAGTAAAGTCAAGATTCAAAGTAAGGTATCATATAACTTCATAACTTGAAAATAATCCCGTGAGAGTTTCTCTGAACCGACATAAACTATGCTAAGCTACATGGAGTCCAATGTCATGCACCCATATTGAAAAACGTTTTCCTAATCGGCCAAGGTTAGAACCATGTCATAAGAATTCTTTCATAAGCCACGGAGGGCAACCTACGGTGGCAATGTAGTTTTGGATTTGGGTTATCTAAAACTCTCATCGCTCGGTGCTAAATACTACTCCCAAAATATATAATCTAAGACTCACATACATGTGACATATCTAGATGTCAAGCTTGTTCATAAATATGTTCATAACCCGGATCTGCATACTACTCACAAATCTTGGTTTAGAAAATGATTCATGAGAATTGATGGCACATCGGGTGTCCTACATTGCATAATAGTTCATAACTTGAAAACTTGCATGACACTAGTTCAATTTCATAATAACATATACTTTCATAAAACATAGGAACTAGGCATGCACTTGCTTGAAATTTATGAAAACATGCTATCAAATGCCCAATTTACTTAAATCAATTTATGCATGTAGAATTTGCCATAATTAGCCTTCAATTTGAAAAGAGTTCATATATAAACACCCATGCAAAATCATACAATTCAGTAGAAATTTCATAATAAAATCAGGAGAAGGTAATTTATAGCAAAACCCATAAGAATTAGGTAAGAACTCTAATTTGAAAGTTCATGAAATTAAAATAAAGATTAGGGGTTTTGGGCACAAGGGTGAAAGGAATCCATTGTTTAATACCCACATACCTTGATTGAAGCTAACCCACTTGAAATTAAAAAGAAAAGGAGACTTGAATTTGGAGCTTATGACTTGGAGCTTGAAGAGGTTCTTTTCCCTTTTTGGAAGATGAATGAGGTAATGAGAAGGGACTTAGGTTAATAGGTGTAGAAACGCTACTAAAAGTGGACAAAACGACCTCACTTAGGAGTTAAAAGGGTGGGTAATTATAAAAATACCCTTGGGATTTAATTAAGAAAAGCTGATAAAAGGGATTGGCTTCAGGAATCATGGGTCGTGGTTTGAACCACGACTCGTGGTTCCCACCTGTGGTCCCTGGACAAATGATTAGACTGTTGAAGATATTCTATGGATCAACAGGACGGACCCGTAGAATGGATTATGATTCGTAGAATCAATTCATTGTTCTTAAGGGATTTGAAAGGCCTCTGATAAGGTTTCACGAGTCAACAGGACAGACCCATAATTCCAACTACGGTCCGTAGTCTTGACTCGTGATTCCTGGGAATCAGTCACTCCTCAGGTCTGATTCCATGAGTTGATAGAACGGGCCGTAGACTGAACTACGGTCTGTAAAACTAACTCGTGGTTCTCAGACTTGAGATGGATTCTGGCATACTTAATCCACGGATCCACTCCATAACTCGTGGTTTAAACTACGGTCCGTGGTGTGGATCCGTCATTTCTGGAAAGTTCAGAATTTTCAAATTTCTTAAGTTTAAAAGCTGGATCGGATTTTGAGGTGTTATAATATCTCCCTCTTGGGATCATTCGTCCTCGAATGAAGACTAAGCAAGGAAACTTGGAGAGAAAACAACCCAACCAACAACAAAACATGAAAACCAAGGAATAAACATGGAAATTAAGCTTGCAACTTAAAACATGACTGAACTAACTTTCAAAAACTTGCATGCATGCTAAGATCATGAGGGAAACTGATGGAATAGAGTAGGATAGAGGTACTAATGAGGAAACTACTACCTCAAGAGAAAACTGGATCGGAAGGAAAGAGATGAGGGTACTTGTCTTTCATGACTGTTTCTGCTTCCCAAGTAGCTTCCTCAAAAGAACTTTTACCGAAGTGACTTCTTTGTTTCTCAACCTCCAAATCTGACGATCAAGGATCTCCATGGGAACCTCCTCATAAGTGAGACTATTTTTCACACCCACATCCTCCAAAGGAACAATCAGGGTCGGATCACCAACACACTTCTTCAACAAGGAAATATGGAAAACTAGATGAACCGCTTCTAAATCCGATGGCAAATCCAACACATAAGCAACACTACCAACTCTCCTCAGAATCCGATAGGGACCTACAAAATGGGGGCTAAGCTTCCCTTTCTTGCCAAATCTCATCGCACCCTTCATGGGTGACACATTCAGAAAAACTCAATCATCAACTTCAAATTCCAAGTCCCTCTTCCTCACATCTGCATATGATTTCTGTCGACTCTGAGTGGTCTTCAATCTTTCCCTAATAAGTTGAACCTTCTCCATGGTCTCGTGAATCAAATCTGGACCAATCAAGGCCGCCTCACCTACCTCAAACCAACCAATAGGATACCTACACCTTCAACCATAAAGTGCCTCATATGGAGCCATCTGGATGCTGGAATGAAGCTGTTATTGTAGGCAAACTCGATAAGAGGTAAGTGATCATCTTGTCACGACCCAAGACTAGGCCCCGGATGTAACAGGCATTCCAGACCAATGAAGGCCTGAGAAGAACCCTTAGCATTCATAATAAGCATATTCAATAATAAATAGTTGCGGAAATTAACACAATGCTAAAGTGTTTGGTTCAATATGAATGAATCAAAACCAAGCCTTAAGGAATCCAATAATACATAATCTACGAAACCTCTATTCCATATTAAAAAAGAAATTATTCATACCGGAACAAGGCCCCGGCAATACCATAAAGCGAAATACTATAACTATCTCTCATGGAAGTGACCTTCTGAAAGATGGAGGCTCACCAAAAGTTGGATCTGTCTGCTCAAGTCTAGCACTGAGTAGTGCCACAGGAAGGTGCCTATGAACCTACATCATACAACGATGTAGCCACTCGAAGACGGTCACTAGTGGTACACAGAACAACGAAAAATAGATACAAAATACTTTGTCTGAAAATCTGGCATTTAAAACACTTCCAATACAATAAACAATAAAATATCCATAGTAAATTTCATAAGGAGAAAAACAATATAATTGCTATCTGTTACTTTTGAACTAGATGGTATCATCGACTTCTATTCAATACCACGGGCTATGTGGGTCCAATCAATGCTCGACCGACTAAACCCCAACCTACGTTTACCGCATGAGTCGAGATTTCAATACAATATGGCCAGCACAATCACCCTAGTAGGGGAAAAGATAAGATCATCCCAAGTTAGGATCAAACCATCCCTATGTCGGCATAAAACAGGTTTCAAGCATTGAGACGTTTAGCCTCACACCTTCTCAGTTAACCATCTTATTCTCTTAGAGCCCAAATTATTATCATTTTCAATATCATTAAAACATCATTCAATAAAACAATTCCGTTAGGGGCATAAATCGTTATTGAAATCATCATACCAAGATATGCAAGTCAACCATTCCAGAACATTAGAATCCATAAGGTCTATTAACAATTCATTATGCCCAGTTTTGTAAGTTTCAAGTAGGAAAACAGTAGTACTTTTGGCCATACTCAATTCGTTTGTAATATCCATTAAGCAATAATCGAAATCCAGTTTCAACAATCATTTCAAACATTTCCGTGGAATAGGGCAAAATCAGTAAACCATCAAATTTCCTTCTAGTACGATTCAACATATATACATATAAATATACAATGATAATTTCAAGAACAAGATAGAGAATTCACGATTTCATGAGTTTTTAGCGAAACTAGTAGGGCTAAACTTACAACCCTAGATTCATGTTCAAAATCGTGTAAATGTATATATAAGGGTTGGAAACCATGATGTTTAGAATATACTTCTAAGTAGGATCACTCTGCATACCTTTGGACGGAGAAAGACTAAGAAACACTTGAGTTTTTCCTTAGAACTTTGTACCCTAGGAGCCTTTTGCTTCAAGAACATTGAGGAGAGAAGTAACACTCTTTCTTTATTTTTGTTCATGCCTAAGGAGGTTTAGGAATATTTAGAATGAGTAGGGGATGAATCTTGGAGGAGAAAAGGACCGAAACACCCTCAAATAGCTTAAAAGAGGCAATTCCCATAACAATACCCCAGAGGTCCTATTTATAGGCAATTCTAATTAAAATCTGGATTGATTTAGGAAGGAAAATGCGTCAGAAAATGGTCACCAGAATAGTCCGTTTTGGCCACAAATGGACCATTTTTGAAGGCGTTTTAGCTTTCTGAATTTTTGGGTTTCTGCCTCCAAAAACGGTCGGAAGAACGGACCGTTGTCTCAGAAAATGCTCCATTTTCCTTTCCGTTTTAACTCCCAAAATTCGACGGTCTTTTGGACAGACAAACATCTTCTCTGTAAACTGATCATAACGTTTTACTCCGGAATCGGATTAATGTGTGGTTGGTGGTGTTGAAAAGAACACTCGAAGACCTTTAATTTGGTGGGTAATATGCCACCTAAATTTTTATATTCTAGGAGAAATGATTGTTTGAAGATGACTCAAGTTAGAAAGTTATCCAAAAACTTAGTGGGTAGGGAAGCTTTTAACTTAACTTGTGCTAGAGGTTGCTTAAGACCTTAATTCATGCCCAACACTCTTCCCACACATAGTGATTGACCATAACACCTATTTACAAGGAAATATTTCTGGGTTCAGGTCTAATTACACGCAAAAAATGATTGGAATCCTAGCTTGAAAGTTTGGGGTGTTACAATATCCCCCATTGGGGTCATTCGTCCCCGAATGATGATTAAGGACACTTTTTGTATGACATAGGCATGAAAAAGAGACGGTACGAAATAACATGCAATGGAATTGGAAACAAGTTATGCATAAGTACCTTAGTTAACTTCATCCAGAGAAGTGAACAAAAAGGGATATCTAGACTTCATGTCCTCTTCCGATTCCCATGTAGCTTCTTCCACTTTCTGATTCCTCCATAACACTTTCACCGAAGCTATTTCCTTGGTCCTTAACTTTCAAACTTGCTGATCCAAAATTTCTATGGGGACTTCTTCATATGACAACGAATCTTTCACCCCCCAATGCCCTCTATAGGAACCACTAGTGAATGATCACCCATGCACTTTTTGAGCATAGACACATGGAATACGGGATGAACAGATGCCAAACTCGTAGGCAACTCCAACTCATAAGCGACATCCCTAATCCTCTTCAAGATATGATATGGGCCAATATAACGAGGGATGAGCTTACCCTTCTGCCCAAACCTCATGACTCCCTTCATAGGAGAGACTTTTAAGAACACCCAATTGCCAATGTCGAATTCCAACTCCCTTCTTCTAACATCCGCATAAGACTTTTGGCGACTTTGGGCAGTCTTTAGCCTCTCTCTAATAGTCTTATCTTTCTCCATGGCCTGATGAACAAGGTCTGGCTCCACCAATCTAGCTTCTCCCACCTCATACCATCCAATGGAAGACCTACATCTCCTACCATAAAAAAGCCTCGAACGGTTCCATTTGGATACTTGAGTGATAACTATTATTGTAGGTGAATTCAATGAGAGGCAGGTGATCCACCCAACTACCTTTGAAATCAATGACGCATGCTCTCAACATGTCTTCTAAGGTATGAATAGTGCGCTCTACTTGCCCATCCATTTGAGGATGGAAAGCGGTATTAAGGTTCACCTGTGTACCCAAACCTTTCTGAGAGGCTCTCCAAAACTGAGAAGTGAATTGCGTACCTCGGTCGGATATAATGGACACCGGGGTACCATGCAATCTAATAATCTCCTGAATGTACAACCTCACATAATCTTCCCCCGAATAAGTCATTCTCACAGGCAGAAAATAGGCAGACTTTGTCATTCTATCCATAATGACCCAAATGGAGTCATATTGATTATGCGAATGCGGGAGACCGGTGATAAAATCCATGTTTATCATTTCCCATTTACACATAAGAATGGCTATGTCTTGGGATGTACCACCAGGCCTTAGGTGCTCAACCTTAACTTGCTGACATGTGGTACACTTAGCAACAAAATCAGTCACCTCTCTCTTCATATTATTCCACCAGTACAACTCTTTTAAATCATGGTACATCTTAGTAGAGCCAGGGTGAACAGTATACCTGGAAGTATGAGACTCAGCCAAGATCCTCGCTTGCAAGCCATCCATATTCGGCACACATTCTCTCCCTTGATACCGTAAAATGACATCTCCTCCTATTTTGAATGCCATAATCTTTTGTTTCCCCACATCTTCCTTAATTTGCATGAGTATGGGATCATTTGCTTGCTTTTCCTTAACCTCAACACCCAAGGATGACTGAGCCATCTCATGCACCATAATCCTACCATCCTCGGACTCAAGCAGCCAAACTCCTAAGTTGGCAAGTCGGTAAATATCTTTAACCAATCCCTTTTTTTCCTCTTCTACATGAGAAAGGCTCCACATGGATAACCTGCTAAGAGCATCAACAACTACGTAGCTTTATCGGGTGATAGTGCAAACTTATGTCGTAGTCCTTTAGCAGCTCAAGCTATCTCCTCTGCCTGAGGTTCAGATCTTTCTAAGTGAAAACGTATTGCAAACTTTTATGATCTGTGAAGATGTCTACATGCACTCCGTATAAATAATGACGCCAAATCTTGAGTGAAAAAAACCACTGCTGCCAATTCAAGATCATGAGTTGGGTAATTCTTTTCGTGCACCTTCAGTTGTCTAGAGGCATATTCCACACCCTTTCCATGCTGCATAAGTACACACCCAAGTCCCATCGGGACACATCACAATAAACCACAAACCCTTCAACACCCTCAGGTAGAGTCAAGACAGGAGAAGAAGTCAAAATATTCGTCAATTTCTCAAAGCTACTTTCACAAACATCGGACCATAAGAACTTAACCTTTTTTTGTGTTAGCTTTGTCAATGGGGCAGCTATAGAGGAAAAATTCTCCACAAATCTCCTATAGTATCCCGCCAAACCCAAGAAGCTCCTAATGTCCATCAGAGTCGTGGTTCTGGGACATTTCTTCACTGCCTCAATCTTTTGAGGATCCACTTTAATTCCTTTACTAGACATAATATGGTCGAGGAAATCCACCGAGTATAGCCAGAATTCACACTTGGAGAACTTGGCATATAATTCTTGTTCCTTAAGAGTTTGTAGCACAATTCGAAGGTGATTGGCATGCTCGTCCTCTCTCCGAGAGTAAACCAGGATGTCATTAATAAACACAATTACAAACATATCCAGGAACTGCTTAAACACCCTGTTCATAAGATCCATGAAGGCTGCAGGAGCGTTAGTCAAACCGAAGGACATAACCAAAAAATCAAAATGGCCATACCGAGTTCGGAAAGCAGTCTTGGGAATATCAGCCTCCCTAACCTTCAGCTAATAGTAACCTGAACAGAGATCTATTTTAGAGAAACACCTCGCACCTTGAAGCTGGTCAAAGAGGTCATCAATTCTAGGAAGAGGATACTTGTTTTTCACTGTGACTTTGTTCAGTTGGCGATAATCAATACACATATGAAGAGACCCATCTTTCTTATACACAAAGAGAACGAGAGCACCCCAAGGAGAGACACTAGGACAGATGAAACATTATCAAAGAGGTATTTTTATTTGTCCTTTAACTCTTTCAACTCTACAGGGGCTATTCTATAAGGTGGAATGGAAATGGGTCTAGTGTCAGGTAGAAGGTCTATCCCAAAGTCTATCTCTCTATCAGCAGGAATTCCGGGAAGGTCTTCGGGGAACACTTTGGAAAATTCATTAACTATGGACACGAACTAGAGTGGGGTACATTCAACATTAGAATCCCTGACCCGAACCAAATGGTACAAACAACCCTTGGATATCATCTTTCGGGCTCTAAGATAGGAGATAAACTTTCCTTTAGGCGCTACGGGACTACCCTCCCATTCAAGGACTAGTTCATTAGGAAAGCAAAATTTGACCTTTCTAGTCCTACAGTCCATGTTAGCATAGCAAGAGTAAAGCCAATCCATCCCCAGAATTACATCAAACTCTACCATATCCAATTCTACCAAATTCACCATAGTATCCCTAAGTAGGATAGTAACAATACAATTCTTATAGACCCTTATAGCAATAATGGAATCACCGGAAGGGGTGGAAACTAAGAAGGGTTCAGGAATATTTTTGGGGGAAAAATCAAAATTTGCATCCACAAAAAGAGTCACATAAGATAAGGTGGAACCAGGATGAAGTAATACATAAACATCACGGGAGAATAGCCGTAACATACCCATGACACATAAGGCGAAGCCTCATATTCCTGGCGAGTAGATAGCCCATAGAGACAGTTTTGACCCCCACCTGTACCAGAAGTAGCTCCTTTAGTAGCTGGGGATGATGAAGTAGGGCTGAAGCCTTGTTTCCCTCAAAAGTTCTCCTAGCCTGAGGACACTCCTTATGGATATGGCCAAGCTGTCCACAACCATAACACACGCCCTTACCCATTAAGCACTGACCACGGTGAACTTTGCCACAAGTGGCGCAAGGAGCATAAGATTGAGCTGACTAGGCCACACTGCCTTGAGATTGAGTACCTTTCATGTTCGAACCATGGCTAGGCTGGAATGGCTGATCGCCCGAAGGTTTAGGGGAAGGTGCACTAGCTGATGACGGAGCATGTCCCCAGACCTCTTTCTGAACCGACACCTGTCCCCCTTACCATTATGATGACAATCTGCCTCCTGGTCTACTGGCCTTGCCCTCTTATTTTGGCGTTCTACCACCTCGACCTGCTTTTTTTTCTCTTCCTCAACTTGATGTATATACACCACCAATCTGTACAGATCTATATCCTTATTCAACATATCCTTTTTGCATGACTACACCAAGTCATCAGAGATACCATTTGTAAACTTTCTCATCTGAGCCCTCATATCAGATACTATTTTTGGAGCATAACGAGACAATTGGTTAAACTTCAGAGCATACTCCTTGAGTATCATACTACCTTGTTTCAGATGCAAACTCCTCAGCCTTAGCTTCCCTCAACTCTTGCGGAAAGTAGTGGTCAAGGAAGGCCTCAGAAAAATCTTCCCAAATGGTAGGCTCGGCATACTCACCCCTCATCTCTTCCCACTCATCATACCATTGATAGGCCACCCCTTTCAGTTGATAGGCTGCCAACTCGACTCCTTCTGTGTCGCTAGTATGCATGATCCTAAATATCTTCTCCATCTCATCCATAAAATCCTGAGGATCCTCTTCGGCATTGGACCCCGTGAAGACTGGTGGGTTTAGTCACATGAACTGACCTACCCTAGTAGTATTTGAAAACCCAGTGTTAGCACCAACACTTCCTGACCAGAGAGACTAAGAGGACACAAGGTGTGCAAGCATCTGCATAGTCTGCCTGAACTCGACATTAGTAACCTCACCCTGTGAAGGCTGGACTCGAGTAGTACCAGTTCTGGGAGCTCTAGTACGAACAGTAACATGATCAATAGCAGGAGAAGTAGCAGGAGAAGTAGCAGAGGCAGTAGCAGGAGGGACTGGTGGGGCCCTAGTAGGAGCGACGAGATCAGTAGTGCAGATGCCATAATGGGTCTGCATTCCATGGGTAGGGAGAACCTATTTAGCAGCTGTCCCTGCGGGGACAGAGGTTCTAACCATAGGTCCTGATCCGCTTGTCCTTCTTAGAGGCATGATCTGAAATGCGGGAAATTTAAGAGTTAGAAGAATTTTCTTAAAGTCAGGCTATTTAGCACGAGGTAGAACATGAATAAAGGGAAACATTCCTAAATGCCTTGTAGCCTCCACTTTATAAGTGTGGCGCGCTTCACACCCATAAAACAAATTCTACTCGACACGGCTTTGTAGACATCCTAGGACCATGAACCGTGCTCTGATACCAAGTTTTTCATGACCCAAGAATAAGCCCCAGACGTAATAGGCATCCCAGACCAATGAAGGCCTGAGAAGACCCCTTAGCATTCATAATAAGCATATTCAATAATAAAGAGTTGCGAAAATGAACAAAATACTAAAGTGTTTGGCTCAATATGAATGAATCAAAACCAAATCTTAAGGAATCCAACAATATATAATCTATGAAGCCTCTATTCCATAGTAAAAAAGAAATTATGCAAACCGGGACAAGGCCCCGATAATACCATAAAGCAAAATACTATAACTATCTATCATGGAAGTGACCTTCCAAAAGATGGAGGCTCACCAAAAGCTGGATCTGTCTGCTCAAGTCTAGTGCTGAGTAGTGCCACGGGAAGGTGCCTCTAAACCTACATCATACAACGATGTAGCCGCCCGAAGATGGTTAGTACGTGGAATGTAGTGGTACACAGAATAGCAAAAAATAGATACAAATACCTTGTATGAAAACTGGCATTTAAAACACTTCCAATACAATAAACAATAAAATATCCATAGTTAATTTCATAAGGAGAAAAATAATATACTTTCTATCTGTTACTTTTGAACTAGATGGTATCATTGACTTCTATTCAACACCACGTGCTATGTGGATCCGATCAAAGCTCGACCGGATAAGCCCCAACCCATGTTTGCCGCATGAGTTGAGATTTCAATATAACATGGCCAGCACAATCACCCTCGTAGGGGAAAAGATAAGGTCATCCCAAGTTAGGATCGAACCATCCCTATGTCGGTAAAACACAGGTTTCGGGAGTTGATACGTTTAGCCTCACACCTTCTCGGTTAACCATCTAATTCTCTTAGAGCCCAAATTATTATCATTTTCAATATCTTTAAAACATTATTCAATAAAACAATTTTGTTAAGGGAATAAACCGTTATTGGTATCGTCATACCAAGACTTGCAAGTCAACCATTCCATAACATTAGAATCCATAAGGTCCATTAACAATTCACTATGCCCAGTTTTGTAAGTTTCAAGTAGGAAAATAGTAGTCCTTTCGGCCATACTCAATTCGTTTGTAAAACCCATTAAGTAATAATCCAAATCCAGTTTCGACAATCACTTGAAACATTTTTGTGGAATAGGGAAAAATCAGTAAAAACCATCAAATTTCCTTCTAGTACGATTCAACATATATACATATAAATATATAATTATAATTTAAAGAACAAGATAAAGAATTCACGATTTCATGAGTTTTTAACGAAACTAGTAGGGCTATACTTACAACCCTAGATTCATGTTCAAAATCGTGTAAACGTATACATAAGGGTTGGAAACCATGATGTTTAGAAAATACTTCTAAGTAGGATCATTCTACATACCTTTTGACGGAGAAAGACTAAGAAACACTTTAGTTTTACCTTAGAACTTTGAACCCTAGGCACCTTTTGCTTCAAGAACTTTGAGAAGAGAAGTAACGCTCTTTCTTTATTTTTGTTCGTGCCTTAGGAAATTTAGAAATATTTAGAATGAGTGGGGGATGAATCTTGGATGAGGAAAGGACCGAAATACCCTCAAATAGCTTAAAAGAGGTAATTCCCATAACAATACCCTAGAGATCCTATTTATAGGAAGTTCCAATTAAAATCTGAATTGGTTTAGGAAGGAAAATGCGTCAAAAAACGGTCGCCAAAACGGTCCGTTTTAGCCATAAATGGACCATTTTTGAAGGCGTTTTAACTTTCAGAATTTTTGGGTTTCTGCCTCCAAAAACGGTCAGAAGAACGGACCGTTGTCTCAAAAAATGGTCCATTTTCCTTTCCATTCTAACTCCCAAAATTCGATGGTCTTCTGGACATAGAAACATCTTCTTGGTAAACTGATCATAACTTTTTACTCCAGACTCGGATTAATATGCGGTCGACAGCGTTGGAAAGAAGATCGATGACCTTTAATTTGGTGGGTAATAGGCCACCTAACTCTTTATATTCTAGGAGTAATGATCGTTTGAAGATGACCTAAGTTAGAAAGTTATACGAAAATTTAGTCGGTAGAGAAGCTTTTAACTTAACTTATGCTAGAGGTTCCTTAAGACCTTAATTCACGCCCAACACTCTTCCTACGTATAATGCTTGACCATAACAACTAGTTACAAGGGAATCTTTTCGGGTTCAGGTCTAATTACACGCAAAAAATGATTGGAATCCTAGCTCGAAAGTTTGGAGTGTTACACATCTCAATTGCCTTTGAAATCAATCACACAAGCCCTCAACATATCCTCCAAAGTCTGAATAGTACACTCTGCCTGGCTGTCCGTCTGAGGGTGAAAAGATATGCTAAGCTTCACCTGATTACCAAGACCTCTCTGAAACGATCTCTAAAACTGGGAGGTAAACTTAGTACCTCTATCTTAAATAATGGACAAAGGGACACCATGCAACCAGACTATCTCTCGAATGTAGAGTCTGGCACAATCATCTGCTAAATCAGTAGTCTTAATGGCCAAGAAGTGGGATGACTTAGTCATTCGGTCAATGATCACCCAAATGGAATCATGTTGCCTTTGAGTACGAGGCAACCCCGTGATAAAGTCCATATTGATAGCTTACCACTTCCAAGTAGGAAGGTCAATATCTTGAATTGTACCACCCGGTCGCTGGTGCTCTACCTTCACTTGCTGACAGCTGGGACAATTAGCCACAAAAATGGCTATGTCCCTCTTTATACCATTCCACCAATAGACTTCCCATAGGTCATGATACATCTTAGTGGCCCCAGGAGGAATAGAATATCTGGAACTATGAGCCTCAGTCATAATCTGCTGTCTCAACCCATCTACATCTGGCACACACAATCGACCCTGATAACGAAGCACACCATTTCCCTCCGGGAGAAAACCTCAACTCTTTGCTGATGGACTGCACCATTTAGCTGAAGCAAAATAGGATCACTGTCTTGCTTTGCCTTCACTTCGGCTACCAACGATGATTCGGAACCATTCTGATTAAAAACACCACCTTCTGTTGAGTCCATAAGTCAAACTCCCAACTGAGCAAGCCTATAAACCTCCTTAGCCAATTCCTTCTTTCTGTCTTCTACTAAAGACACACTACCCATGGACAATCTACTAAGTGTATTCGCTACAACATTTGCCTTATCAGGATGGTAATGTACGCTCATGTCATAATCCCTGAGAAGCTCGAGCCATATCCTTTGGCGAAGATTCAATTCCTTCTGAGTGAACACATACTGAAGAATCTTATGATCGGTGAAAATATTCACATGCACACCATACAAGTAATATCTCCAAATCTTCAAAGAGAAAACCATGGTTGCTAACTCAAGATCATGAGTAGGGTAGTTCTTCTCATGAATCATAAGTTGTCTAGAGGCATAAGAGATTACCTTACCATGTTGTATCAAAACACAACCCAAACTAATTCTAGAAGCATCACAATACACAACAAAGTCATCTAGGCCCTCGGGTAGAGCCAACAGTGGAGCTGTGGTCAACCTAGTATTCAATTCCTGAAAGTTCTTCTCGCATAGATCGGACCACTAAAATTTAACCTTTTTCTGAGTCAATCGAGTCAATGGGGCAGCAATGGAAGAAAACCCTTCCATAAACCTCTTGTAGTAACAAGCCAAAACCAAAAAGCTCCTAATATCAAACAGGGAAGTGGGTCTTGGCCAGTTCTTTACTGCCTCAATCTTTTGAGAATCAACTCGAATACCATCTCTAGTAACAATATGACCCAGAAAAGCAACAGACTGCATCCAAAACTCACACTTGCTGAACTTAGCAAACAACTGCCGATCCTTGAGAGTTTGCAACATAACTCTCAAATGGTCTACATGCTTCTCCTTACTCCGAGAGTAGATAAGGATGTCATCAATAAAAACAATCACAAATATATCCAAATACTGTTTGCACACAGTTCATCAAATCCATAAAGGCTGCAGGAGCATTCATTAGACCAAAAGATATAACAACAAATTCATAATGACCATATCGAGTCCTGAAGTCTGTCTTTGGAATATCACACTCTCGAACACAAAGCTGATGATAATCGGATCTAAGGTCGATCTTGGAGAAGAAACTAGCACCCTAAAGTTGATCGAACAAGTCATCAATACTAGAAATGGGATACTTATTCTTAATTGTGACCCTGTTTAATTGATGGTAGTCAATACACATCCTAAGGGAACCATCCTTTTTTTCGCACAAACAAAACTGAGGCACCCCATGGGTAAATGCTAGGCCTGATGAAACCCTTATCAAGAAGATCCTTCAACTGATCCTTCAACACTTTAAGTTTCGCAGGAGCCATTCTATAGGGAGGGATAGAGATGGGATTCGTATCTGGAAAGAGATCTATCCCAAAGTTGATCTCCTGCTTGGGAGGGACTCTGGGAAAATCTTCGGGCAACACTTCTGGGAACTCATTCACAACAGGGACACACTGAAGGGACGGGGTTTCGAACTCCATGTCCATAACCTGAACTATATGATAAACATAACCCTTTGAAATCATCTTCCTAGCCTTAAGATAAGATATGAAATGACCTTTCGAGGATGGAGGACTACCTTTCCATTCTAAGACGGGTTCATTTGGAAACTTGAAACTGACAACCTGAGTACAACAATCAACAGAAGCATAACAAACATACAACCAATCCATACCAATAATAACAACAAAATCAGTCATCTCCAACTCTACTAAATTCGCTAAAGTGACGCTGCGAAGGACTGAGATAGGGCAATTTTGGTAGATTCTTTTTGCTAGGACTAACTCACCAATAGGAGTAGAAATAAAAAAGGGTTCTAAAAGTAATTCAGGACAAATTTTGAATTTGCATGCTACATAAGAGGTCACAAAAGATAAGGAGGCACCGGGGTCCAACAATGTATATACATCAAGAGAAAAGACTTTCAACATACCAGTGACAATATTCGGTGAACTCTCCTGGTCCCGATGAGTGGACATGGCACTGACCACCAGAGCTAGAAGCAGTGCCCTGCTGGGCTGGACAACCTCCTGGGGATGGTGGAGGAGACTGAGCCCTACTACCTCCCTGCCTTTTTTTTATCCAAAGGGCAATCTCTAATCATGTGTCCAGCCTATCCACATCCAAAGCATGCACATGTGCCTAAATAACACTCTCCTGGGTGATTCTTCCCAAACTTGCTGCAAATAGGATGGGAAGATCCCTTAGAAACACTCCCCTGAGACTATGAATAGGAACCATATCCTCTACCAGTCTGGTCGTGACGAGGCTTGGGGGCCTGGGTAGGAGCACTAGCAGAAGAATAAACAGGTCCTGATGGCTTCTTCTAAAACTAGGAGCAATGTCCTCCACCGGACCTCTTATGGTCAAAACCTGAACCCTCGGATCTAACTCTCTTGTTCTCTCTAGCCATCTCCCTAAGCTTATCCCCCTCGATCTGATGAGCATGAGTCATAAGTCTGGAGATACTCATGTCAATCAACAACAAGCAGATCTACACTCTTTTTTCACCAAGTTTGAGACTCCATAGATATACTTGCTCATCTGATCCAGTAGGTCAGCCACCATAGCAAGAGCGTACCTGGAGAGCTGAGTGAACCTCAAACTATACTCTTGGACTATCATGGATCCCTGTCTCAAGTTCACAAACTCCTTGGCCTTCGCTTGCCTTAACTCCCCAGGGAAGAAACGGTCGAGGAAATCCCTTTTGAAACACTCCCAAGTCATAGGGACCTCGTTCTTAGCACTAGCTTCCTTCTATTGCATGAACCAGATATGAGCTACATCCTTGAGTTGATAGGATTCTAACTCAACACTATCAACCCCAACCACTTGCATAACATCAAGATTTTCTTTACCTCATCCAAAAAGTTAAGCGAATCTTCCCCAACCTTCGAACTCCAGAATTTCGGCGGGTTTATACGAATAAAATCACGAACTCTGACCGCTACCCCACCTTGAGGGTGGATGGGGATAGGAGCCGGCTGGTTTGCCTAAGCGGCCAAGGTCTAGGCTAGAATATGGATGGCATTCCTGAACTCCTCATTCGTGACCTCGGGGGCTGGAACTAGAGGAGCAGTATTCTGAGCGGCTCAGTGGGGCATAGCATGTCGAGGCATAATCTGAAACGTACAAGGAAGAGATTAAAGGGATATTAGAGTTAAGCTCTATCGCACGATATAATCCTGAAAGAAGTGAAGTCTTTCTAAGACATCTCATTGCTTCTCTCTCATAAGTGTGGCGCGCTTCAAACACATGAAAGATATTTTACTCGATGCGGCTTTCAGACATCTTATGAATCTTGAACCTGAGGCTCTGATACCATGTTTTTCACGCCCTGAGGCTACCCCCTATACGTAACAAGGGATCCGGGGCACGATTGCCCTAGACTAACCCTTGGTCATAGAATACTCAAATAATCATAAGAAAGCATATCGAAAGCATAGATAGAATATTAGGTAACTCAAATCAATAAATGATAAGTCAATACAAAACATAGTTTTAATGGAGTGACTCTAATACTGGTTATGTCTAAAAAGCCTCTACACATGATATAAGGAGTTACTAGGACAAGACCCTAGCTAACCCAAGGTACCGAAGTAAATAGTCAAAAACTAGATAGAATCAGAACTAGCCCTCGAACAATGAGGACTCACCAACACTGACTGGAAATGGCCTGCGATCTCTAGCCACGTGCCCGAGGAAGGGAACCTGAATCTGCATCGTCAAGAGGATGCAACGCAAAATGTGTTTCAGTACTATAGGATATACCGAGTATGAGAGATATGCATGATCATGATAAAACATACTTAAAACATGCTTAATATGAGCTCTTTCAAAAAAAAAAAGATAGCATAAGAAATTATCAAGATATAAGACATAAACATGAAGTAAAGTAAAGATTCAAAGTAAGATATCATATAACTTCATAACTTGAAAATAATCATGTGGGAGTTTCTCTTAACCGACATAAACCATGCTAAGCTATATGGAGTCCAGTGTCATGCACCCATACTGAAAAAGGTTGTCTTAACCGACCAAGGTTAGAACCATGTCATAAGGATCCTTTCATAAGACACGGAGGGCAACCTACGGTGGCAACGTAGTTTTGGACTTGGGTTATCTAGAACCCTCATTGCTCGGTGCTAAATACTACTCCCAAAACATATAACATAAGGCTCACATACATGTGACATATCTAGATGTCAAGCTTGTTCATAAACATGTTCATTACATGGATCTTCATACTACTCACAAATCTTGGTTTAGAAAATAATTCATGAGAATTGATGGCACATCGGGTGTCCTGCATTGCATAATAGTTCATAACTTGAAAACTTGCATGCCACTAGTTCAATTTCATAATAACATATACTTCCATAAAACATAGGAACTACGCATGCACTTGCTTGAAATTCATGAAAACATGCTATCAAATGCTTAATTTACTTAAATCAATTTATGCTTGTAGAATTTTCCATAATTAGCCTTCAATTTAAAATAGAAGTTCATATGTAAACACCCATGCAAAATCATGCAATTTAGTAGTATTTCCATCATAAAATCATGAGAAGGTAATTTATAGCAAAAACCATAAGAATTGGGTAAGAATCCTAATTTGAAAGTTCATGAAATCAAAATAAAGATTATGGGTTTTGGGCACAAGGGTGAAAGGAACCCATTGTTGAATACCCACATACCTTGATTGAAGCTAACCCACTTGAAATTGAAAAGAAAAAGAGACTTGAACTTGGAGCTTGAAGAGATTCTTTTCCCTTTTTGGAAGATGAATGAGGTAATGAGAAGGGACTTAGGTTAATAGGTGTAGAAACCCTACTAAAAGTATCCAAAACGACCTCACTTAGGAGTTAAAAGAATGGATAATTATAAAAATACCCCTGAGATTTAACTAAGAAAAACTGATAAAAGAGGCCGACTTCAGGAATTACGGGTCAGTTCCACGGGTCGTGGTTTGAACCACGACTCATGGTTCCCACTCGTGGTCCCATGCCAAATGATTAGACTACTGAAGACATTCTACGGGTCAACAGGACTGACCCGTAGAATGGATTACGATTCATAGAACCAATTCATCATTCTTAAGGGATTTGGCAGACATTTGATTAGGTTCCATGAGTCAACAGGATAGACCCGTAATTCCAACTACGGTCTATAGTCTTGACTCGTGGTTCTTGTAAATTTGTCAGTCCTCAAGTCTGATTCCACGAGTTGACAGGATGGGTCATAGACTGAACTACGGTCCGTAGAATCAACTCGTGGTTCTCAGACCAGAGACTGATTCTGGCAGACTTAATCCACGGATCTATTCCATGACTCGTGATTCAAATCACGGTCTGTGGTTTGGACCCGTCATTTATGAAAAGTTCAGAATTTTCAGATTTCTTAAGTTTAAAAGCTAGATTGAATTTTGAGGTATTACATGTAAGTATTCTAGGTTCCAAGTGTTTATTCCTGCGAGTTTTACTTAATTTCATTCTGAGACACCAATAAATCTCATAGGTGTCATGGATCTGAGTCAAAGAAGTCAGCTTCTAACTTGTAGCTAAAATCACTCAGATATGTCCCTTTACAGGTTCATTTACTCAAAAGTTTTTAAAATTCAAACTGAACAAATGGTTCTGACCTCTTCAATTCCTTTTCTTCAACAGGTTGAGTCCCATACGGGGCTAATACCACTATTAGGAGGAACATCCATTTGGAAGCGAAACCCTTGAGCATCCTGTTGAACCATTTATAAAACTTTATTGAAAATTCATCTGTAAGATCTACAGTTTGAACATGGAAAATAATTGTATACACCATCCTGGTATATGTGTATTTTCCTTAATCAGATGATTTCACCTGTGATGTGTTGCTTTTTGATGTAGTACCTTTCCTCATCGTATTTAGGCTTATAATAATTGTTCATTTTATTCTGCTTGTGAGCCTTTTTTTGTGTCATTATCTAATTATATTTGTTGACATTCAATTTTAACGTGATATTTTTTAAATTATTATTTTTAATTTTTTTATTCGTTAAATTGCATAATTTTTTTTTGATTATTGTTAATACAATCCATTAATACATAAAGATGGAGAAAATATTTTACACAGATAAATTAAATAGCACATGGTTTTTTAGATAACTCATAGTGTTAAGCCCATGATTTTGGAGCAAATGATTTTGCCACATAATTGGTTTAGAATTTTAGGTTATTTATAAAGTCTCTCATACACTTTACACATTTTTTGGTGGTGAATTTTTTTAAATTTGGGCAAAATTTCAAAGGGCAAAACTCAGATTTTTTACTTGTTGCTCGTGTCTTCTTTGACACTCCACCACCCACTGGAGCTTTGTCAGAGAGAACAACTCTGACGCACCACCACCCACAACACCACTGCTCAATCATATCCCCTTCACCTCACTTCTCTTCTCTGTTCCGGCCAAACTACCACCGTTCTCCACCAGCCTCACCGGAGCTCCATCACCTCAACAACCAGAATCATCCACCAGCTCCAATATACCTCCATCACCTCTCTTCGCCCCATTTATCCGGCGAAGTCAGACCCACGAACCCACAACCGAACAGACCACAAATCCGCAGCTCCGTTCTCCTCCCAATGACGCCATTTCTGGCAGAAATAAACAAGAAATAGTCGAGACTCTGCTCCAACAATGAACACACCACGAATTCCGTTCACAGCTCCAGCAATATTCAGATCTAGCCCGAAAGAATTCTTTTCAATGATTGCTCGTTTTCTCCGGAAAAGCATCAATGTTTGGCCTATCTATAACCCTTTACTTTGATTATTCACTGTTATTACCTTTAATTTATTATTGTTATCATCTTTTTATTTTTTTATTTTCTTTTATTTATTTATTATGATTGATGGACATGTTTTAGTTTTATTATTATTTATAATGCGTAGTGGTGGTGCACCCGTGCTGAGCCCGAGCCAAATTTGTAATGCTAAAAGTGTAGCATTATACAATATATACTAACTTGGTAAAAGCAATAGTTTGTATGGGGGAAGGTTGAATAGGAAGCGCTAAGCCAACTGCAACACTTTTGGGGTTAAAAGTTAATAGTTATGTAGAGTAGGTTCGCTAAAATGTTAAAATCTTTATTTGGAACTAAATCAACCAGTTTAAAAAAAGAAGAAGTAACGTTATTAACGTAGTACAAGTGGGACATATAGTATTTACAAAAAATGTGGAAGATTGTATTACAGTGATCAATCACGTCAAATCTGTTTTGACTGTAAGTGTCACAACAGCTACAATAAGTATTTCCAACATTAACAAGTGTATACATATATACAGACAGTACGCATACTTATTTATGCAAAATGTAGAAGATTGTATTGCAGTCAATATCTGCATCAAAATGTGTTTCGACCATTAGTGTTACAGTTGTTGTAGGATATCAAAACACTTTTGCAGGCGCTACAGTATTCAGACAATCTTCACCTTGTTCAAAATTATTTCCTGATTTGTACAAACAATAAATTTTTGATAAGTGAGCAAAAAGATTTGAAAATAAGGAATTTTTGAGTACTAATAAGAAGAAAAAGGAAGTAGTCTGGATGTGATAGGAACTATATTTGAATTCAAAGTTAACTCTTAGTGTTTTGGTACTGGCGTCAATGCTTATATTTTTGGTTTTCCGATCGACAATCCATCTTTTGATGATGAAGCAGTATATTCTTGTGCAGAAGTTATGGGTTCTATCTTTCTCTTAGTTCCCTCACCAATGATTGTTGTTGAAGATTCCGGTAAATCAAAAACAATTTATTTTTGGTTGTAAGATAAAATCACTAACGAACCAGGTGTTCTATCTGGTGTCCAGAGTAGTGATTTTTGTAAGTGAATTTTGAACTATTTTTGCAACAATGTTTCTCGAAAAGTTCAATGCGTAATAATTGTTGCTGCACAAAGAAGTTTTAACGATTGTAAGATCCTTAAATTTAAAGATTTTTAATCAATTTCCTGTAAGTTGAAATAATTCTAGTGTTATATGTGTTTGTACCTTGACAACAGTAGTTTCATATATTTGCTCTGCTTTCATTGAAAGCATTCCTTCAGCTAATTTCTCTGACACTGTCGCTGTTGTTGTTCCGCTTGCATCTGTGATTTCAGCTTCAAATTCGCATCTGGAATATTATTTTTTCGAGTGAATTTACATGAAATATGAGATTTAATATAAATTTTGTGTAAGAGTTGTTATTACCTTGGAATCAACATTTTTTGGAGCTTGCATCTTATACAGAGAACCTCTTTTTTTTTCTTTATTCATACCAAATATTTACACTCTGAGCATAAAAGCACGTAAAAGTATTGAAATTCACTTGGCACCGATATTTCACCTTCGACATAAAAAGTTTGAGCCTGTTAAAAAATTTGTCAAAATATAGGAGTTAGTTACTGCAATATTAATTACTTACAAAGTTGGTTGAAGGATAATTTGTAGACCTTTACTTTAACTGGGCAATGTAAGTAAGCTTTTGAGAATGATCTTAAACTTAAAATAATATAATTTTAGGTAGGAAAGTGAAGAAAAAGCAAAAAGCGATAAAAATGTTAAATCATTTAACGAGCCTTATGCGGCACAAATTCATATGTACCGGACACCCGATGCAAACCCAAAAAGAAAAGATTCTTCCTTTTTAGTTGCCAAAGAATTCCCCGTGCACAAATAAAGTTTTTTAGTTGCCAAAATATTCCCCGCGCACAAGTAAAGCTGCAAACTACATTTGCTTATCATAGAAAATGATTTTCTTGTTCTAATTTAAACCCACTGATAACACATCAACTTATGTATGTTATCCAATTTTTTTGTTTATTCGCAGAGCAATAATGCCATAAAAATTATCCATAGGGTTTTGATTCAGCAAAAAGTACTCACATGGGATGTATGATAGGCGCATATCACGGGTTCAAATCACCATAATTTATTTCATTATAAAGACTTTTTAAATGAAAAATAATCCCCATCTTTCTGTTGATTTTACCTTAAAGAACACCTGAGAACAACAAATTCAGTGTAATCCCACCAATGGAGTCTAGGGAGAGTGGTATGTATGCACTTTACTCCTACCTTGTGAAGGTAAATGTACCTTTTTTAAATGACCCTTGGCTCCTTAAACAACACCTAAAAACTTTAAATTCTATATGCAGGAAATATAAGTTTGATTAACTGCAATATCTCCCTGATCTTTTAAGTCACTGCAAAGAGGATAAACCTGCCAAGTAACATGACTATTGGTTATTTGGAAACCTATAACATTTGACACCATGCAATAAAATTGATAGAAAATGTCAATACATTAGAAGAATATGCTTAGCCAGGCTTAGTCTGCTGCTTTAGTTGTCTTTTAAGAGGAACAAAAATATTACATGCGAAATTATAGAATGAAACTGGAAATAGATACAAGACTCTTGTACAATGCAAACTCTTCAAATATGTGTGATGCCTTCGTGAGATTGTTGCTAACAATTGTTTGCCCAGTATCTATACCAATTTTCACTATCCACAACTTAAATCTGAAATCTCTGAGGCTCTTATACAGAGTAGCATAATCTACTTTAAAAATATGAAATATATTGTGGGGTTGGAATTTTTGTGCAACATAAAAATTATAAGCCTTAATGTCTAGTAAAGTTATTGGAAAATTATCTTCACAAGAGACTCTATTTCACCAAACATAATGAAAAGATTGCGAGAAAAACTGACAAACAGATAATATCTAGAAAGTAATTTTGTCGAGGGTTATACCAAAGAGGTATATGTTTATACATTCTTCATGTCAGCCTATATATACATGCTTCTCTCATTTTGTGAAGAACTCGCACAGAATCCTGTAAGGCTTGCTCTGCAGTCTAACGACAACTCTTCTGATTTGTTCTTTCATCAGGAACAAGTCTCATCATTCGAGTTCGAGAAACCAAAGCTAGAGTATCATTTTGTGAAAATGAATATCAATTACAGCTATGGGATACTATCTATCGAAGAACCTACAGAGAGTCCTGTAAGGTTTTCTCTGCATCTTAACGATAACTCTTCTGCTTTGTTCTTTCATCGAAAACAAGTTTTTGACTTAGAATAATAAAAGCTAGACCAAAAGAGTCTAATAATCTGATAAACAAAATAGAGAATGATAAAAAATAATAATGACTCCAGAAAAATAAAATTGAGGAAATCAGACCAAAATTAAAGCAACCAAAAAAGTAAATACCGAGGATAAATGCATAATAATATACATAACAATAATCAAATATAGCGCCAAAAGAGAACGTACATTAGATTGTGATGAAATAGTTGAAATGGAGATTATTTCATCTTCAAATGGCGCAATATTTAGTGAAAAAGATAACTCAGATAAACTTTTCAGAGTGTATGCAATTAACATCTACTTATTTTCTTTTGCCCTGCAATGTAACAGTAGGTATTATGGAACTTTATCTTTGTAGAAGTTGTAAATAAAGAGAAATGTAGTGGTGAGTGAACAAAGTTTGTTTAATATCAATTGATTAAATCTGTTGCTTGTTGGTACAGAGGGTTGATCAGGATCATCGAATTGAACCTTGTTGATAATCGAATTTCTGCA
The DNA here is from genome assembly GCA_003996215.1 of Jaltomata sinuosa. Lineage (NCBI taxonomy): Eukaryota > Viridiplantae > Streptophyta > Magnoliopsida > Solanales > Solanaceae > Jaltomata > Jaltomata sinuosa. Next base: position 273,844 of record QJPP01001669.1, read on the forward strand.
GCAGACATATTTGTTGATGAGTTAAGCTACATATTTATATACATGTTGTGCCATGAAAAAAATATCACAATACCTTTCTTAAAGATAAAAATAGCTATTCGTTTAGCGAGAATCACAGGGTATTCTTGTAGTTGCTGTAGTAATTGAGTTCCATCATGATCTGCTAGCTCTCCCCAGATGGAAAATAGGGAAGGTATTTTCATATAATATAAAATTAAAGGAGTGTTAGGTATGTATTTTATCGTTAAATCGAATGAAAGTCTACTTTACTTACTTGGAAGTCTACTTTACTTACTTGTCATCTATGGCAATAGCTTCTTGAGATCTTTTGTCTTCCCCCCATGATATTTTATGGGTCCACAATTTGCAACAATAGCCAATAGACCTATATTGACAAATGAATGTTAAGTTAAAATCCAAGTGTTTAAATTTAATAGTAAAGATATATGAATCTGCAGCAAATAAATAAAATAATAAGAGTAATGTTTGCTTACTGAATTCAACTCCTGAAACTTATTTTTCAATATCAGCAAAAGAAGTTGTGTTTAATTTTATAGGCAACGGTAACGGTTCTTCTTCTTCATCGCTCTCTATAACTTCTTCGACGATCATAAATGCATCAATAATCCATTCAAATGTGTTCAGTGGTATTGCATATCGTGAAGGTTCTCTAACTTTTGTTGTCGAGATAACATATGTGTGGAAAGGTTTAAACAGATCATTGTAATATTGAATTTCAGGATCATATACAACAACAAAAATTTGTTCTTCCTGTGATTTATTAAGTAATACGAAGCACATAGTTACTATCTAAAGAAGCAATAAAGAATTTATTGTATAGTTAAAATATTGAAAACCTAACATTCTCATCTTTTACAAAAATTGTTTGAAATTGAATTCGCTGATCTTTGCTAATTTTTAGATAAATTTTATTAATAACCTGTACCTTACAGGTCCAATCTCTAGTGAGCAGCGTGATTTCATTGATGGTATATCTTAGTTCCATTTCTTGAGTATCAACAACATGTAGAAGAATAAAATTATAATATTAAGTAATTGAATGAATAGTTAACAAGTACAAATTAAAACAGAGCTCAAGAGAGTGCTTTTTTAATTATTTCATCGTAAACTATGTTAATTGTAGAATGATCATCGTGATTTATTGATGTTGGTGGTCGGATCAATACTTTAACACAGTTAGAACTCTTTGCTCGAGATGATGCAACATACAACTGACCGTGCGAAAAAACTAGTTTGCGTAGGTAAATTCTTGCAAAATCTAATGTTTGACCTTGTACCTTATTTATAGTCATGAAAAAACATAATCGTACAGAAAATTGTGTTCTCTTGAATGGAATCACAGATTTATTATCCCCGGGTGATAAAAAAAGTATTCTTGGAATAAATACATATGTATTCTTAAAATCTCTGGTAACTATTTTAACATTAATTATATGTGTTTTAAAATCAGAACAGATTAATAGAGTACCATTACATAATCGTTCACAAGGATTTAAATTTTGCAATAATATAATTGTACAATTTTATTTCAAAGTCAATTTGTAAGGTGGTAAACTCGGAGGATTCAAAGTATGCAAAAAATCTTCAAATTGACTTTGATCATTAGGTTCAATAGTCTCATATACGACAACAAATGTTCTAATTGTATTTGAAAATCTAGTTATGAGCATTTCATTGATTTCATTTACAAAATCATTTTTAGTTGTTAGAATAACACGAGAGTTCTGGTTGCCTGTATCACTAAACAATGTGTAAATATTTGGATAGGTTATGTCAGATAGAGTGTCTAAAGATTCTTTCTCAGTTATAAAAGGTATAATCAAAGAACCTGGAATTTTAATTTTGTTGTTAAGATTTAATTTTTCTTTTTTGTTTTCAATTCTCATAAGATAACTACAAAATGCTGGATCTACTTTTGCACGCATATTTATAGATAACGGTAATTTTTTTAATTGACTCCAAATATGGGAGTATAACAAACTTTCATTAATGAAATCTTCTTTTTTTTCATTTCGTACTACTGAAAGAGTTTGTCTAAAATCACCTCCAAATACAATAATTTTTCCTCCAAAAAGTGTATTTGTATCCATTAGATCTTTTAAGAGCAAGTCAAAAGTTTCAACCATTTTTTTTGGCCATCTATACTTCATAGACTGTGCTAATGAACTTTGTTTACTAATATGCAACTGAAATTTTCATCAATATCTATAGGAATTTTGAATCGTGAAGGTGTTGTTCAGCCACCACTAAGAAGCGACGCTGCAACACCAGATGTTGCTGTTGCAAGAGCAATATATGCTTTACTACGCACAGTGTCTGACAAAGCATGATATAAAAATGTCTTTCCAGTTACTCCTGGACCATTAACAAAAAAAGCTCCTGGTCTATTTGAGAATATTCTATGAATAATAGTATCATATGCATTTTGTTGTTCTTTATTTAATTTTCTATGTAAAAGCAAATTTTCTTGAGTAATTTTAATATTTCTTTCAAAGTGAATTTCTTTCATTTCTCTAGCTTGGGGAGATGCTCTAATAGTTTGAGCAACAAGTTTATACTCATTAATATCATGTCCTATAGAGTGTAAGATATCATTAATATGATTTAATTCTCTATACCGAATATCATTTAAGCGCAAACTGGAAAATTTTTATAGTCCTCACGCATTGCATGTTCAAACTTTTTCCATAGTTCTTTTGGATTGGTAGGTTCACAATACGCTAGCAGTGTAGCAAATAAACATCTTAAACTAAACAACAGTTGATAACTTACAGCTTCAGACATACAATTGGCAAGATCAGTATCACAATGTAGTAATCCTCTCTTTTCAGTAGATTCTCTAAAAGAGCTACAATCTTTTCCATTTACCTTTAGAAGATCTTTATAAGATTTTGGACACCTTACATTCATCAATAATAATCTAAGATAATATTGTTCTCCTTCCATTGGATGATATGTTACAACACGTCCAATAGCAAAACGTTATTTACGTTGTGTCCATATTTAATCTTGGATAGACCATACAAAATATTCTGGGAATTCTCTATATAGTAGTTTCAGTTGTATGGCACCATCATTCACTCTATTCATATGAAAGAATTCTGTTAAAATTATTGTCCTGATCATAGGATTTTTAAGAATTGTATCTATATCAGCATTACATTTGAAAGACACAAATTGTTGTCCTTCAAGGTGTAGCTGAAGCTGATAAACACTTGTGATATTCTTTGATTTGATTTATTTCTGTATTCGTATCACTATTATTTACAACAAAAGTAATTTTATCATGTCCTTTACTGATATATTTGTACAAATATTTAACAACTTTAATATCTGAGCAAACCTCAACATTCATATGACAGTTAAATTTGCTAAGTAAAAATGGATTATATGGAACAACCCAAGAATTGTCTAATAGTTTTTCTCTTACCTTTACAGTGTTTCCAATATTTTGTCTTTTATAGATTGGGTAAGCATCTTTTCTTTTCGATGTTTGATCATCAAATTTCTTTGGATAGTTAAAATTTACAGCAACCCATTTTTTTCATACATGAATTCATTGGATTTATGTAACGACTGAGTTCGTCGTTACGGGTAGACTTTTGTGCCAAGTTTTTAGTCAGAAAACTTCTGAGTTTGGGAGTTAAAAATCCTGGGCTAGGCTAGTCTCGACTGGTTTTGGAGTGAGGTATGGTCTAGGATAATCTAGATAAACATTGGGTAAAGTGTCTTTATTTGAGCTAGTTTTTCATTTATCTAAGACATAAAAGGAGTCCGGGGGACTTTTCAGAATTGAATTCGGGTAAGTAGAACTTCCGGTATCGAGGTTGACATGAAAGAATTATTTTGGAATGTCAAGAAATTGAGCATGTTGTAAAATGGACAAATTTGGGGGACTTTACAACTTTCTATCCCGTGTCAACTACCATAACGATTGACACATCGCCATAGCGACCTCCGCCATAGCAGAGAAAATACCGCTACAGTGGAAGTCAACGTCAGTCCACCTCTGCCATAGCAGTCGATTCTGCTACACCGGTACCTCTATAGCGGAGCGGACCTCTATAGCAGAGCGTGATGGGATTTAATGCAGAAACTTTCTCAAAATAGTTAGTTTTCATCAACGACATTTTGGGAGAAGGGTAAGGCAATTTCGGGAAATTTTCCTACGTTTTCCATTATTTTTCATCCCAAAGATAAGGATTCCACTCTCCAAACTCCGTACTATGTTTTCTACGCTATAGAATTGCTAGGGGTGGACTTGGAGAAAGGTTTGGAATGACCTAGGATAGTAGAATCAAAGGGAGAAAAAGGATTCTAGGATGTAGAAGTTCTTGGGTGTTGTTTATTTCACTAGATTATGATCATGTGATCTTAATTATCTAAATGTATCCATAAAAATGATAGAAATAGGTGAATTAATGGTGGGAAATCCTGGGAAAGAGGTGGAATGATTATGGTTGGCCTGGGTTTGGGATTTTGCATAATCCGAGTAATTAGTAGGCCATAAGGATTGATTTTGGTTATTGTATGTTGTTTTAGACCAAGAACCGGCAAGAACTTCAGGAAACGAGAAAGCTCCAGTTAAGTAGAGCTTGGAATATTTTGAAGTAGGTGATGGTTTTGATTCTAACATGCATTATGTGTTCACGTACTATTTTGAAGTAGTGTATGAGTTGCATGTTTAGGAAATAAAATGTGAATGTCTAGTCGTATGGTAATCGGTTTTATGAAATGAACTTCTTTGTTTGCTTGTTGATTTTACAAGTATGTTTATTCATTGGTTGTGATTGATTTGGACTTGTATGACATTTGGTTGGCTCGGGTACCACACTTGGTATGGGAATTACTAACAATTGGCTCGGGTACTATGCCTGGTACGGGTATAGTAACGGTTGTATTGGGTACCACGCTTGGTATGGTAATTCTAATGGTTGGCTCAGGTACCATTCCTGGTACGGGTCGTGTTGATTTCATTGTCTTATTTTCGATGGTTCCATGAGTGGACCGGGTTTCATTCTTGAATTGTGATATCTGCATAGGGTCCGTGAGAGGCCGGGTGATTTTATGTTAAATGTGAAGTTGGTCTTAGATTAGACCGGTATTGCATGTCTTTAGGTGATGTTAGGGGGATCCATGCTGGGTCCGGATGATGTGAAAAGGGGTATACGTTGCTTTTTTGGGGTGGGGTTAATGGTTTTTATGTAGCCCCAGCGCTTTCAGACATCAAGGGTGAGCTACTTTGATCGAGCTACCTTGGTCTCTTTCATTCCAGTTATAACCCACTTATTTCAGGCTTAGACTCTTGTTTATTTTGGGGTTGTATCCCGCAATCTAGACGTTTGGTAGTGTTTTGGTATGATGACATTAAGATTCTAGGAAGGGATTTTTCGCAGGTTATTTAAAATAGTATTGAGATTGTTATGAAATTGCTAGTTTATTTTCTTGCGCACTAGTTTTGAGCTGTTGGAAAAAATAAGTTTGGAGTCGTTGATTGTTCGCTCACCCGAGGGTTGGGTGGGTGCCACTCATGGCGGTCTGGGTTGTTACAAAAATGGTATCAGAGCCCTAGGTTTATTGATCTCATTGTTCCAATAGAGGTCTAGTAGAGTTTTGCGGAACAGTGCAGAGACGTCTGTACTTTTCTTCGAGAGGCTACAAAACTTTAGGAAAACTATCTCTTCTTCCTCCCTTCCTGCTATAACTTGATTTCAATTGGTATATGGTAATACAAATTGGTATCTGACTTTTTTCACTCTTCTGTCTGTAGATGGTCAACACAAGAAACAACGGAGCAAGAGCAGCAGTCCCAGCAGCAGGCCTGACTATCAGAGGTAGAGGAAAGGGCAGGGGCAGGGGCAGGGGCCGAGGTAGGGCAACACCCCCAGGGATGGAGCTCAAGCGGCTGCTGGAGCACATGAGGCGACCCCTCCCTTACCCCAGGATCAAGTTGAAAAGGAAGTCGAGGTTGTTGTTGAGGAGGGTGTAGAGAAGGAAGAGAAAGCACCGATTGGAGGTGCAGGCCTTCCCCTTATCACACCCAAAGCATTTTGGCAAGTGTGGTCCTTCCTGAGTGGGATGGTTGGTGCCGGAGCCAACCCCACGAGGACTGCAAATCAGGTTCTGGGTACTCAGCCAACAACTACTACAACTCCTAGAATGGATGTGGCGGCGGGCACAGATGACTTTTTCAGACCAATGCTAGGTCCGATAATGACAGGGAATGAGCATGAGATGCTAAGTTTCTCAAGCTGAAACCTCCTATGCTTTAGGGTACCAATAGGGAAGATGTTTTATGAGTTCATGCTGGACTGTTATGAGAGGCTTCACAAGCTGGGCATTGTGCAACAACATAGGGTTGAGTTTGTCACTTTTCAGTTGCAGGGTGATGCTAAGCAGTGGTGGAGGTCTCATGTAGAGTGTCGGTCATCTATTTTGCCCCCACTGACTTGGGAGAAGTTTCACGCTCTCTTCCAAGAAAAGTATGTGCCTTGTATCTTGAGAGATCGCAAAAAGGATGAGTTCCTGGCTCTGAAACAAGGTAACATGTCGATCTTTACTTATGAGGCGAAGTTTTATGCCTTGTCTCGTTTTGCTACACAGTTGTTGGGTTATGAGGAGGAGTGAATTCAGTTATTTGTGAAGGTCTTGAATACAGACTTACAGGTGCTATCTGTGCACATGAGTTCAGTACGGAAGGTCTTCAATGAGGTAACAGATTATGTTAAGAAGTTAGAAAGGGTCAAGCAGGTTGGGCAGGTTAAAGTGTTAGCCAAGAGGCCCCAAAATGATGGAAACTTCAGTGGCTCGCACTCCAGGGGTCACAATCAGCAGGTGTACTCTGCCCGTCCTATTCAGTCAGCTTTGCCAACTGCTACAGGTGGTTGTTCGGGAGCTAATCAACAGTTTTTAGCTCCTCAGGGCCAGGGAGCTTCTTACACATCTACCAGAATGCCTTCGCTTAATCGTGGTTGTTTCCATTGTGGTGATCTGGGATACTTTAAGAGGGAGTTCCCTCACAGACAGACTGGTAATTAGGCTCAGCAGTAGTCTAAGGCTGTGGTCTCGGCAGGTAGAGGTGGTCATGCTAGAGGTCATCCGCAGAGTGGGAGAGGTAACTTTCTAAGAGGCCGGGGAGACAGGGGGAATGGCGGCGCGGGAAGGGGTGTGGAGTAGACAACCAAGGAAGTAGCTTGGATTGATGATCGGGCTCAGTGTTATGCTTTCCCAAGGAGATCTGAGGCAGAGGCATCAGACGCAGTGATTATTGGTACAATTCTTATCTTTGATAGGATGGCTTCAGTACTTTTTGACCCAGGTTCTACATATTCATATGTGTCTGTGAATTTTACTTTGGGTCTGGACTTGATTTGTGATATTCTTAATTCCCCTATCCATGTTTCCACCCCGATTGGAGAGTACGTGATTGTGACTCATGTTTATTGTACTTGTTCTGTTGTATTTGTGGAGTTGCATACTTCATATTTACAGTGTTGTAAAATGGACCAATTTGGAGGACTTTATGACTTTCTGTCCCGTGTCAACTGCCGTAGCGGTTGACACACTGCCATAGAGACCCCCGTCATAGCGGAGAAAATACCGCTACAACGGGAATCTCAGTCAACCTCTTCCATAGAGGTCAATTCTTCTACGGCAGTACCGCTATATTGGAGTGAACAACTATAGTGGAGCGTGATGGAATTTAATGCAAAAACTTCTCCAAAATAGTCAGTTTTCATCAATGACATTTTGGGAGAAGGGTAAGGCAATTTTGGGCAATTTTCCTCCATTTTCCATTATTTTTATCCCAAAGGTAAGGATTCCACTCTCCAAACTCCGTACTATCATTCCTATGCTATATAATTGCTAGGGGTGGACTTGGGGAAAGGTTTGGAATGACCTATGATGGTAGAATCCGGGTGCAAAAGGGGATTCTAGGATGTAGAAGTTCTTGGGTATTGTTTATTTCACTAGATTATGATCATGTGACCTTAATTCTCTAAATATATCCATTAAAATGGTAGGAATAGGTGAATTAATGGTGGGAAATCCCGAGAAAGGGGTGGAATGATCATGGTTGGCCTGAGGTTTGGGATTTTGCATAATTTGAGTAATTAGTAGGCCATAAGGACTTATTTTGGTTATTGTGTGTTATTTTAGACCAAGAACCGACAAGAACTTTGGGAAACGGGAAAGCTCCGGTTGAGTAGAGTTTGGAATATTTTGAGGTAGGTGATGCTTTTGATTCTAACGTGCATTATGTGTTCATGTACTATTTCATATTAGTGTATGAGTTGCATGTTTAGGAAGTGAAATGTGAATATCTAGTCGTCCGGTAATAGGTTTTGTGAAATGTACTTCTTTGTTTGCTTGTTGGTTTTACAAGTATGTTTGTTCATTGGTTGTGATTGATTTGTACTTGTATGACATTCAGTTGGCTCGGGTACCACGCTTGGTACGAGAACTACTAATGGTTGACTCGGGTACCACGTCTTGTATGGGTATACTAATGGTTGGCTCGGGTACCACGCCTGGTACGGGAATTCTAATGGTTGGATCGAGTACCATGCCTGGTAGGGGTTGTCTTGATTTCATTGTCCTATTCTTTGATGGTTCCATGAGTGGACTGGGTTGCATTCTTGAACTGTGATATCTGCATAGGGTTCGTGAGAGACCGGGTGATTTTATATTAAATGCGTAGTTGGTCTTAGATTAGACCAGGATTGCATGTCTTTAGGTGATTTTAGGGGGATCCTTGGTAGGTCCGAATTATGTGAAAAGGCATATACGTTGCTATTTTTGGGTGGGGTCAATGGTTGTTATATAGCTCATGTGTTAATAAGCTTAGAGAGGGATTTAATATCTGGCTAATTGTTGACTTACTACATGTTTCCTATACCTTACTATGTTATGAATTACTTTTCATATTATGTTTATTGGAGCTGGCCGATGATCCTACCAGTACACGATATTTGTGTACTGATTCTGCACTTACTTTTCTTTTTGTTAGTACAAAATTTTTCGGCGGCTGACACGCGACCTCACCTGTAGCCCCAGCACTTTCAAACATCAAGGGTGAGCTATTTTGATCGAGCTACCTTGGTCTCTTTCATTTCAATTATAGCCCACTTGTTTCGGGCTTAAACTCTTATATATTTTGGGGTTGCATCCCCGCAATCTAGACGTTTGGTAGTGTTTTAGTACGATGAGTTTTAAGTTATAGGGAGGGATTTTCCGCAGGTTATTTATAATTGTATTAAGATTGTTATGAAATTTTTAGTTTATATTCTTGCACACTGGTTTTGAGCTATTAGAACAGTTAAGTTCGGGGCCAGTTATGGTTCGCGCACCCGGGGGTTGGTTGTGTGCCACTCACGATGATCTGGGTCGTGACAATTTATATCACCACAAGGACCATGCATCATATGTTTAACAACACATCGATATAAATCTGGTTCTTTAACTATGTGAGGTAATTCTGCACTAATTATAGTATCATATGCCTTGGGTGTTATCAACTTCTATTCATTAGCTAAGATAATTAACCAACCTTTGTATTTCAAGTTTTATATATTCATCTACTGAATATTGCTGAAACACTCTAATGGTATGTGGAATTTTGTCTTCATTATCATTTCTTATTTGAAGTTTGTAACAATAATATTGACGAATGGTAACAATATCACGTTTCTTCATCCTCTTTTGAAAGTTTTGTTTTCAATGTCCAAATATTCATCAATCGAAGACATATTCTTTATACTTAGTAATTGATCAGGTTGAGTCTTAAAATGTTGTCCACTATTTCTTTCAAGTCTTTTTATTTTTGGTATCTCACAATGCCATCCATTTTGTCCATAAGGAAACATCAATGGATACTGCAAAGCATCATAACATTCATAATAGTAATTCACTAATTGTGATCTATTATTATGCATGTAAATTCGAATATGAGGTGGGTGAGCACCATTATTATTACTTTATTCAATCCATATAATAGAAACTTCTGATGCAGTAGGAAGATTATATACTTGTTAATCTAAGCCTGAATCACATTTAAAAGCAATATAAAGATTATCTATATTTAGAATATCCATAAGCCTTTTAAGAAATATAGCGTACGGATTGATCTTCAACATGTCCATTAGTTTTTTAACTATTGACTCATCAATCTTATCTAAACACATCATTCTATTAGCAATCTCATTATCATTATCATAAAAATACAATTGTAAATTTTTAGCTTTCCCGTCAGCTGGGCATAGATCATCCAAAAAGTGGTACATCTGTCCTTGAACCCAAAATATGTAAATACCGTGATTCCTTCTTGCTAAATTTTTGTCATAGTGTACACCAAGAGATGTAAAAGCAAACATATTATTGTATGTTCTAATAAATATTCAAAAATGTTTCGATTCTTCGGTGCTTCCAAAATATAGGTTTCGTAATTTAACAGGTAACCTATGTGAAACACAAATTAACCGAACCATAACCACAACAAAATCCAGCTGATTCATACTCAAACTTTATTGCATCACAGAATTTACATCTCACAACTTTTTTAAGTAGTTTGTACGATGTTCGAAGTTCACCAATACATAACTTTTTTTATTTTGTTTTTTAGTACCCTCCCAGTCATTCCCGTGTTTATGCATTCCTTGTTCCATTAGAGCTTGCCTGTAGAGGCCCCAAGTCATTTATGACTTGCTAGGACCGGTGGTTCGATGCCCTTTCCATTCGTCAGGTCTTTATGGCCAATTCCCTATTTTAGAGCTGAGTCTTAGGAGCTGAGTATTGAAATTGTGTGATAGTGATTTGCGATTGTATGACCTCAACTGACCTAGTGGGTAGGTCGGTCCTGATTTAAGGTGTCGTATGACCGTAACCTTCATCCCGTATCTAAGGCGTGCAAGCCTAAATTTGAGAATTTTATTAACATCGCACGTATTTAGAAATATTTTAGTTGAAAGTTGAGTTTGGTAAAAAAAATTATTTTTCTAAAAATACGTTAAATATTTATGGAAATATAATACTTTTGCTATGATATATTTGTGTATGTATTTTTTTATAAGAGTTTTATAAATTATTAATATTTTTAACAGAGATAGTGAATATATTTATGTTGAAAATTATTATTATAATATAGTAGGTTATATTCGAAATAATTTTCTACTAATTGTGATATATTTGAAAAATTATATATATTTTATCACGAACCTATGCAATACCGAGTGCACACATAATGGGATAAAAATGGTCTTTGCAGTTCTACTCCACTTCCACGTGGAAGTGGAATAGAGTGTACAACATGTTGTTATTAACATGTAGTGTCATTCATTTGATAGTTATAACCTAGTGTATATCAACTAGTGGCAGCAATATGGTTCAATATATATATGATTATGTTTTTAAAAACTTAGGAATTTTGTCTATTTTGGGACTTTGATATATCTCCTGGAACAACATTCTCCAACGAGAATAATAGTCCAACTTTGGGAAATTATTTCCAGTGAGCAGATCTTTGATCATCAGCTGTATATATGTATGTGGTCACCGTTGAAAGGTTCTGGGAAAGGTAATCATTTTGGCGATATATTTGATCGCTAAAAGGAAAATAGATTATCTACGTCAAGTTATTCAAGCCCGGATTTGAGTTTGATTTTATTTCAGAACTTCTCGAAATGGTTCGGCTTGGACATCGTCATCCTAGCAGCTTATCGTCGGACGACAGGTAGGTTACGCTCTAACTCCTCTAGACTTTGCATATATAGGATAAAATTATATTAATGGGCATCTTTGGGTTAGGTTTATTAGCTTGGCACCACAGACCTTGATTGGTTCTTCATGTTCTATTCGTTTCTTTCCTCCAATGTTTGTAGTATTTGTTATAGATGATATTATCACTCTTGTGATCCTGTGTGGCCTTGTATTGACTCTGAAACATAGTTGATGGGTTATTGGGAATGTTCGTGAGTTCCGAACATCGTTATTATTGTTATAGAGCTAGCTATTTATGCTGTAGAATGATAAGAGCCTGTGCAACAGGGCCGATAGGTTGATTGCGGGCTGTGGGACACTGTTGTGATTGCGTACACCATTTATCATGCATATAGAGGGTTTCTGCATAATTTTACTATAATTTTGGCTTCGGGTCTTCAATTGAATGATTTCTACAAACCTGCATAGCCGTGGGGCCCATTTTTGGTAAAAATGATTGCAAAGAGGTTTAGTACCGTTTTAACGGATCTTCTTGGAGTAATAAAAAAGGATGTTTTATCACTATTTCTACTAATACTAGGCTCGGCAGGACCGAGGTCTAGACTTGTTTTACTACAACTTCCGTGATAATACTAGGCTCGTGTAATGACCCTTCCGGTCATTTCCACGTTTAAGTTGAAGTCAAGCAAATCGACAAAAGATATCGTAAGACCTTTAAACAATTTTCTGAACTTTGGGTCAAATGTGTCGGGGATTTTCTCCCAATATATAAAGAGTTAGAAGTCCCCCAAAATACCAAATCGAAGGTCTACGAGTCTAGTTTCCAACGCACAAAACCGCACGTTCAAATAATCTCGGAGCAAAGAGTTATGACTGTTTTACCGCGGACTGTCTGGCAGAAAACGGGTTGCGAACCGGGTCGCGAATCGGGTCGGGTTTAACCCGATTTAAGCCTCAATTTTACGTTTTAAAATGCCATTTCAGTTCTAAAACAGTGATAAAATATAAGGAAGGATCCCGAGAGAATTTTTGAATATCGAAATCGTGCGTAGGCGAATTACGAGCCTAAACTTAAGAACTTCATTAGCATCGTGCGTGTATTGGAAATATTTATTTAAAAGTTGTATTTTGGTAAAAATTATATTATTATTGCCTTTTCAAAATATTTAAAAGGTTTATGGAAAATATATTTGATACAACATAAGTGTAGACATATTTATTTTATAAGGTTTTTATACTCCGTAATATTTTAACGGAGATAGTAAATTTAAGTATGTTAAAATTTATTATTATAATATAGTAGGTTTTATTGAAAATGATTTTCTAATAAATATGGTATATTTAAAGTATTATATTTATTTTACCACGAATTTATGCAATACCCGAATTTATACCTAACGGATAGAAATTGGTTGCCACCTCCACCCCCACGTGTAAGTGGAGGGTGAAGGCAGCAATAGCATATTTGGAAAGTTGGCAGCAATATGGATTATATATGCATGCCACTAATGTTAGCATGCTAAGCAATAGCATATGACTATTGCATGCAAGAATATATTAAAGTAAGCCTTTTTACTTTGCTGAAAGATGATAACATATATGTATATTACTGTTGCATATAATTATGCACAGTATTAAATACTCATTCACATGAGAGGTTTTGTTGTGAGAAAAATATATTTGATAAAGTAAGTCAATTATCTTGTCAAGTTGTTCCATCCCAAATCCGATTCCGATTCCGATTTAGTTTTGGATTTTCTCGGAGTGGTTCGAGCTTGGACATCGTTGTTCCAGCAGCTTGTCGTCGGACGACAGGTAGGTTACAGTTTAATTTCCCCAGACTCCGCATATATAGAATAAAATTGTATTAATGGGCATCCTTGGGTTGGTTTATTAGGTTGGTACCACAGACCTTCACCGCTTTATTCATAACCGCCTATTTTTATTCCTCCGTTGTTTGTAGTATTTGCGGATATATTTTATTTACCCTTGTGGTCCTGCGAGGCCTTGTTGACTCTGGAACATAGAAGGTGGGATTTTGGGAATGTCCGCGAGTCCCGGGCATGAATTTCTTCTAGCGGTTATGCTTGCTGAGTACTGTGGGCTGTTGCAGGGTCGTGGTTATTGTAAGCTGTTGGGCAGCTATGTTTGTGTTGATCAATATCATTCTAATGCTATAAAGAGGTTTTTAAAATGGTTTTCAGTGGTGTTTGGGCTTCGGGCCTATGACATGTTTTCTAAACCTTGCATGGCCCGGGGGGCCGTTTTTGATGGAAATGATTTGGAAATGGTTGATTTCACTTGTGGTTTAAAATCATCAGTTTTACGATTTTCACTAGACTCGGCAGGGCCGGAGTGCTAGTTGAGTTTTCCTACTACTTGAGATGATTTTTAGCATCGGTTGGACCGAGCACATGAGATGACTTTTTACTGTTTAGACCCGGCGACGCCCGGGCACCCTTGGAGGGGTTTTTCAGATATTTTCCTACTATTTTAGTCCTGGACAGGGTCTGGGCATGCATATTCGAGACTGGTTCTATATCTTGATATCGAGACTGGGTCTCTATCTTGATACTTGTTCTGATACTGAGTTTTGGGTATGGGGTCGAGGACCTCCATGGACCTTGCTATCCGGGCTAGGGGCTACGGGCTGCGTGTGCCGGAAGAGGGGTATACGGGGGAGTAGAGGTATACGGGCAGAGACCTTCCATGGAACCTACCTGCTGGGCCGGATCGGCGCCGGAGGAGGTACATACAGAGATACTATGGCACTTGAGATCTTCATGCATCATATCATTCATGGTTCGAGGTTCCACCCTTGTTTGCTGTTTGCTGATTGTACGCCCCGGTAGTATGGGATGCCGGAGGGTTTGTTTTCACTTGTTTGTGTTCCTCGGTTGTATGGGCGGCCGAGGGACTGTAGGTAGACTTTTGCTATTTACTTACAGAGTTGTTCTCTATTAGGGATGAGTATGAGATTGGTTACTGCTAGACTGTTAGTTTCTGGATTTGAGATTGTTATGATTAGTTGGGGTGATTCATGTCTTGAGCATGCCTATTATTACTCTTTCTCTCTTCTTCTTACACTTGAGGTTACCGGTATACCGTCCATTTCGTAAACTTATTTATATACACTGTTATTGCAAGGACCCCAGGTGCGTTATTTCTTACTTTCACCTGTGCTTTGGTGTGTATATTCTGCTTGCTAGCTACATGTGGTTCTGTTGATTTCCCTCTGGGCTAGTTCCTGTGTACCTTCGTTGATTTCTGTGACCGATTGCTTCTATTCTGTCTATTACTGCTCTTTTATCTTATATGTGCCCAGTCGGCCTATGATACCTACTGGGTACCTTATGCTTCGCATTTGGTGCTCACCCCTACCCCCTGCATCTTTGGGTGCAGATCTTAGTGTGGGCCATCGCCGGTAGATCGTTGAGATTCGTGCTTGGATATCTGTTGAGGACTACTTCAGACTGAAGGTGGGCTCTTGGCGATCGGAGCTTAGCTTTAGTTTATCTTTTGCTTCATGTACTCTATTTCCATTCAGAGACATTTGTATATATAGTTTTGGTTTACTTGTACTCCATGTATGTAGTTTGGCTCTGTACTATGATACCAGGTCTTGGGGTTTGGTTTAGTTTTCCGCATTTGTATATATTTACATTCATATTATCTAATTTTATTCGTCTTGTTCTCTTAGTTGTTAGATAGTAGCCCATTACTAGCTGTTCTGGGCTACAGGGATTGGTTCACCTACTGGGGATTGTAGGTGCCATCATGACCGAGAAATCGGGTCGTGACAACTTGGTATCAGAGCTTTAGGTTCACCGGTGTCATCAGTATAGGAGCCAATGTCTAGTAGAGTCCTGCGGATCGGGGCGGAGACGTCCGTACTCAATCTTTGGGAGGCTACAGTGGCATTTTAGGAAATTCGACTCTTTCATTGCTTCTGTGTCGTGCGTAGTACCCTTGAAGTTTCTAGAGATCTCATTTATTCTACTTCATTCTTCCGCAAATGGTTCGTACGAGATCATCGGCAGCACGCGAGGATGAGCCTCCCACTCCAGCTAGGGGTCGAGGACGCCCTCGAACAGTGGCACCTGCTAGAGCGGCTAGCGTGGAGATAGAGCCTGAGCAGCATGTGGTTCAGGGGGCAGCC